>BPLR01010485.1:0-86742 GCA_021605095.1 Caerostris extrusa | reverse complement strand
TTTAAAAGTAATATATCTAATTAAAAAGTTGTTTTAGCAGCTTTTTCTCAATGAATTTTTTATGCTTTTTTTTTTTGTTTTCATACTTGAAACACCATAGCACAAGTAATTTTGATCCAAATGCTACAAAACTTTGTATTTATGTTTTTCATAAATATTTACAGGAATAGACCTCTGAAATGATTATAGCTACATAAATATTTTTTTATTTTTCAATTGTTAAACTTGGAAATTACATGCAAATTTTGGAAGAATTTTTGTGTCGACAGCATTTAAACTAGCACAAAATAATAAAGATATAAATTTACCAGAGGTCTATTCACTGTAAAATGTTAGTACAAACTTAGAAATTTAAAAATATTGATTTGATTTTTCAGGTTTTGTAACAGTATCAATTTTGGCCATTTTTACCAATTTTTAGCTTATAAAATTTAAAAAAAATATGAAATTTTTTATGTGAAATCATTAGTTTTAGATACATTCAATCCAAAAAAATGTGTACAAGATAAAAAATTCCTTCGAAGGTGTTCGTGTACCTTAAACGATCGTTTGCATTTGTATTTTATTGTAAATTTTTTAAAGTCTTTTCTTATTATATCCTATTTTTATTTTAATTGTATTGTATTTTTTTCAATTATCATTTTTCAGTAAACGACCACCAAAAAAAAAAAAATCTAACCTCAGAAGTCAAAAGTGTTTCTCCATGGCAGCTGTATGTTGTATGCTCACGTGTTCGAAAACCATCAATTTATTTATTTCGACGAAAGACAGACTAACAAGAAAATAGTGTTCATCGCTTTAGTTCTTAGTTAAATGAAAAAGTAATGATTATTAAAATTATATTACGTAAAATAATTATAAAACAGTCTTAAAAATCAACATTATCTACCTCATTCATTAAATTAATAAAATTAAACATTTTCTATTCGTTGAAACTTAATTTGATCTTTCATCATTCTTTACCAATCACTTCCTTAACAATACCAATTTATAGTATCCTAATAATTGAACGAAATACAGAAAGCCACAACAAACGCGTGGCCGGGTCTTCTAGTTATTTAATAAATATATGAATATAATCCTCTGAGATCTTAGAAATTAAAAATCAAGAAAACATGTGCATTCAAATTATCTATATTATATTATTTGTTTGGGTTTTGTAAAAAATAAGACATAAACATTACAGTGATAAGCACTGATTTATTGAGATTTTAATGTAAAAATATTTTCATGAAAACGAATGAAATACAATTGGAATAATTTGAAAAAAAATTTCCGAAGGGCCACTGGATAATTATGTTAACTGTCAGAAAATGAAATGAACTACGATAGAACACAGGAGTAACTTAATTATTAAAGTTATTTAGCCCTTTGAAATTCCTACCCATATTTGGTATTTTTTTTTTTTAATGGTTGGAATTAAGTACTAAAAGCAAAGTTATGAAGTAAAAAAAAAAAAATGTGAATCTATGTATGTAACTAATTGTTGGCAAAATGAAATAATAAACTATATAGAAATATTTTTTTCATAATATAATTTCCATAGATTTCTCAATTTCTCATAGAATATTTTTAATAACTGCAAAAGTGGATAAGCCTCAAGTTTGGGCGCCTATTTGTAGCAGACGTCGTAGTTTGCTTTGGGTGTGACAAAAAGTCCCAAGCACAACAATTAATTGCACACAACTACTATTTTGCGTACACGAACTACTACAATTACAATAAACAATAATTAACACACGGGTAGCATATTTAATGATGTACACTAAAAGATGAGTGGAAGGATTCCATGAAATGCTCACGGGATGAGAGATATTTATTTTTGCAGGTTGCACAGTACGCCCTGTCGGGCAGGAGGTTCATTACCAAATGAACTTTTCTCCGACTCGAAAGGGGTATCTTGCAGTGCGTAGGAGGAACACGGTAGATTACATAACTATATTTTCAGGATATAAAATAATAATTTTATTAAAAATCTGCCAAGACAATTATGAGTTTAAAATCAATGAATGAATAAAATTTCCCTACAATTTCAAAAGAATCCCATTTGCAAACGATTACATAAACTAACAAATCATGAATGCTATTTTATTTGACATTTGTACATAAATATTTGATGATTTCTTTGAAAAGTTTTCTAAAGAAGGCATTAATTTATATTTTCTATATTATATTGTTCTAATGCAACTGGCAATACAGAGGCAGTTAATCATTATGCCATAAGCAAGACCTGAGCAGCTGTTATTCATTTAGCACTGCCCAGATGGTGCGTGTAGCTTGAAGATAGGTTATAGACGCGAGCAACACTACACCAACACTCTACGATCCTATGGTGGAGGTGGATTCCGAACCACTACAAACGTCCAAGAAAGCACCACCGGGATTCAGAACCCGAAAACCTGTGGTTCTGAGCGCTAGTCACTCGGCTATTAGATCCCATTTTCTGTACTATTATACTATTCATTTTATATTTCACTTTGCTATAATAATTCAAACGTCAGCTTCTTTTTCGGAATCGACTAGAAACAAATTTACTTCGATTAAATGTCATAACTTCTTAAAGGAATAATTGTTCAAATTATATAAACAAAAAAAATAATAACTTGCATAGTAGATGCTGTTAGAAATATAATGTTTGCTTTTTTACTGTATATTTCAAGAAATATTTTCGGATGTGTTTTGTATTGCAAATATTTACCATACTCACAAAATATCTACTAACAAATAAAGATTCTTATTACAAATGCTGACCACACCTGAAAACACTGCAATCTGGTTTCAGCTTTAATTACCAAAATATTTTCAAAAACAATTTTTGTTCGTTGATGCGCAAAGATTCAACGCAAAAGCCTTCAGATATTCAAGATAAAATTCGATAGAAATGTATTTCACTAGAAAGAGGGCTTATTATAAGAAAATCGAGGCACTTGTTCCACTTATTTTGTGTGTTCGACAATTCTTTTCAAATTTGGTGAAATTCATTCTGAAGGCGGGGCAATTAAAAGTTTCTTTTTTGGAATACATGGTTCTCGGAGTTGTGTGAAAGAAGGTCTTTCAAACACTTCATTAAAACTGACACTGTTTTCGTGAACCTCCAACCAGAAAAGCAAAATCAAATTGGCTTCTTTAGCTTTCTAGAGATTTTATTTCCCGTTCCACCAACAATGGATTTCTGGCGCAGCCTGTTCAGTTGGTCTCTGAAAGAGTGACTGGGTTTTCCTGAATGATAGCGCATTGCCGTGACTATGGACAAGTCTATATTGTTATGAAGTTCTCGCTATTTAAAGAACAACAAAGAAGACTTCCATCTGGAGAGGAAGTGTCATATTTAAATGTGTTTTATCACTCACGCCGATTTTCTGCAGCGAGTTATTATAGTTTAATTAACTTCTTAAAATTAAGCCAAAAAGAAAAGATGTTTATAAAGCAATTGTGTTAATAGAGAAAAGACTTTTTTTTTTGTAATATTTGCAACAACTAATTTATCATATTTAATCAAGATAATATGTTTATATATTAATTATATTTACGATAAAAACCGGTAATAATTAATTTCTGATAGTAAATAATAAAAAAATTATGCAGAAAATATAATTACGAAAACAGTGGGTTTTTTTTTTTTTTGTTGTTGTGGTTTTTGTTTTAATAGCAATGTTTTCTCTTTAAACAAAAACTTAAGAAAAATTGTTAATTTGTAGAATAATTCCCCATTCTCTGAAACCCATCATGGTATTTGAACTACCTCGAAACAGCAATTGGTTCTCATGCCGAATGAATTAATAAGCACTATCTTTTTACCATACCATATAGTTATCTTGCTTGCATAACTCTTAAAGGTAATGATTCTTCTAAATGAAGTTAATTACGTACTGAACTCAGATACTAAATTTTTGGTATATATACAAATTGAGTATTTTCAAGGCCGAAATAACCGGGTTTTTTTTTTGCGCGCGTATTTTGTAAAGCATTATTTGATAAATGTTGTTGTTTTCAAATTTCATTCAAATCCAATGAATGAAAACTTCACAATCATGTTTTTTTATTAATTATTTAACTTAATTTTGAAAGATTGGATATTTTCGAAAACTTATTTTTATGATTCGGACCTAATTTTTGTTAAACATAAGATATTATGTACTTTTTTTCAAACATTTATGTATTCGGGGAATATTTTAATAAAATATGAACATTTTGTTAGTTGCAGTTCTTAACTATTCATTTGCGCTGCGTATAAATAAGTAACACTCATGTTTGATGAGAGCAATTTTCTAACCGAATGGCATAAAAATAATGAATTTGCTTTTTTTTTCTTTTCTCATAGTCAATCAAAATGGAAAATTTAATAATATGCATGTGTTCAGGTAATAGACGAAAATGGTTGCTATAATATAATTATTCTTGTGTGTTTTTCGTTGGACAAATGAAGCCAAATATGATAAATGATTCACTAAAATTGCAGAATACAGGCCATTGGGATTTAACATAAAATATGTTTTTCACCAAAGTGCGCCAATTGGCGGGTGCGATACTAAGTGAAAAGAATTGCACCTCTATCACCTTAGCTCGATTTGCTAAGCACAATTTAAATAACAACAACAAAAAATTATGATATTTTTGGGAAGTTTAATAGAAAAATTAAGCAAAAATTGCTCGAAATTTAAAGAAATTTTAGAGAAAATGTACTTAATCCAGGATGCTGGAATATGATTAAACTATATAGGTCATGTTGGATTGTATACCACCCTGAATAATGTTCTCTTTCATAATGACATCCGTACTGATTTCTCTCTACAAAAAAACTCTTCCAATCTGTCACGGTGCTCAGCCCACATTCAATCTCATCAGCTGTATCCGCTACCGAATGCCCCCTAATGCAGTCTTACGTAAGTCTCATAATATCGTAAAAACTCATTTTTGATTTAGAGAACCATAAATTTTTACGAATGGATCTCTTCATATTCTATGCTGCACCATTAAATTTCGCTCTGCATCTCTGTATCTATTCATCGGAATTATCTTTCGTAGCAGTTAGACCCATAACATTGCCACAAATGTTAAACACGCAATGTTTAGACATCGAATTTTCAAACATGCACCATTCAATAATTTTTCAACTTATCTTGACAGTCCAAATACGCCTTGTAGCACCTTTCCTTCAATTTTACGAAATTCCTTTTATCTCGGTTACGTACTTCGAGTACTTTAGTACGAAGAAAGAAAACAACTACAGCATCAGTAGAGGATGTTGAGGCCGAGTTCGGAGCACTTCAGTACCAAATCATTAAATGTGCTCGGATGTCAAAATTTAGGACCAGGGAAACCAATGCCCCTTTTCTTTGTACAGCTTGCCCCTTCCTCTCATACAGAGGAAATTTATAGCTTGTCAACTCTTCTCGGCCTGAGAGTTTATGTTGAAAGTTATAAGGGTCAACCCGGCCCTTCGGTCTGTTGGAATTGCCAAGGATTCTTCCATTCTTCGGAATTTTGCCGGCTTCCAACTAGATGCGTTAGATGTGCTGGCCCACATAGAGCCAAGCAATGCACACTTTCTCTGGATCAGCCACTGAAGTGCGCTAACTGCAATGGAGCTCATGCCGCGAACTGGCGCGGATGCCCCAAAATGCCCAAACCCAGTCAAAAATCTGGGTCTAAAAATGCTAAAATAATTAAAAATAACAAACCCCCATGCCACCTAAAGCTAAAACTAATAATATTGCCAGGACGCAGCCAACGTTCACTAGCCGTCCGGTTGATGAAAATAGAGCTTTCTCCGAAGTTCTCCGCAAGGCGAACGAGGGTAAGCAGGCTAGCCACGCCCCTCAGCCAATCATAGCCCAGGAGGAGCCCTTGCCTCGTGCTAACCCAAATCAGTCTGCTCCCTCGGTGACTGAAAGAGTTGTTTACAATTCTGAATGCTCACTGTCGGAGATATTTCAGTGTCTGATGGACTTAGCTAATGCTAACCCATCGCACAGTCATATTATACTGCAGGCTTTTGGCTTAGCTAAAGACAAAATGCGGAGCTCGCAAAATAAATTTGACATGAGTTACCACCTCTTTGCGGCGTACACTCATGTTATTTCTACTAGTGAGTTCTGTACGGCTTAACTCTCTTTGGACCTGAGTCTCTTACCATAGGCTTCTGGAACGCAAATTCTTTGCGGCCCAAAATTCACGAGGTTAGGGAGTTCTTAGATGAGCAGAACCTTGACGTATTTTTTGGTTCAGGAGACAAAACTGTCTCCTGGTTATAACCCTTTGATCGCAAATTACAGGTTCTATCGTACAGATAGAGCCAATCAAAATCCTGCACGAGTAAGTGGCGGTACAGGCATTTATATTAAAAGCTGTATTAATCACCATCATATTCCAACTCCAGATTTAGATTTTATAGATGCTACCATAATAGAAGTCAAAATCAATCATTTTCCAGTTATCAAAATTATTTCAGTCTATATTAAGCCTAACGTTCCAGGTGGTTTCCCGGTGGAGGACTTCAATAAGCTCATCAAAACCGGAAACAATGTGATTCTCGCTGGCGATTTTAACGCTCTTCACTCCTCTTGGAACTTTGGACACTCAATCGATATGGTTTTACACTGAATCGTTTTATCCAAAGTCAAAGGGGAATGAAAGTTGTTCCCCCCCCTTAAAGTTACTAGAATTGACCTTAGAAATAATCATCGAGGTAACGTGCTCGATCTTGCATTTTTTAAATATATCCCCTTTAATTATGATATTGAGGTGTTAACAGATTTAGATTCTGACCATCTCCCCGTTGTTCTATCCTTAGATACCAGCCCTGAATCACTGAAAGTTCCGAGTCAATTAAATACTAATTGGGAGAACTTCAGGCATGTGATGAATAATAAAAATTTACCCAGTTTTATCTTAAGATCACCTGCTGATGCAGAAAGTAGAATAAAAGAGCTAAATGAAATCTACGTCACATGCCTGCAGGAAAGTTCTGCCCCTAAATTTAAACCTCCACCGTTAAGATTTCCAATAGACATCAAAATTCTTATCAAAAACGCAATAGTTACCGCCGAAAATGGCAGCGCACCAGAGATCCTGATTATCTCAGACTCTATTACCGCACTCTTGACGAAGTCAGGAGTGCAATCACTGTCTTTACACAGCAACGCTGGCAAGACGACATAGAGGCCCTAACGCCTGAGTCATCATCACTTTGGAAGAAATGTTCCCTCCTACGCAAACAATATCACAACATTCCGCCCTTGCAGGTGCCAACGGCCGAGCAGCTTATTCCCCAGAAGACAAAGCGGAACTGCTCGCAGACAGTCTCAAATCTCAATTTGAACTCAATCACGATGTTGAAGATAGAAATTTCTTCGAACACGCCAACTCTACAGTCACAGATTTCTTACAAAGACCACATGTCAATAATTTAGACTTAATTACTCCCATAGAAGTCTGTGAAATTATCAGAAAAATTCAAGAATAACAAAACCCCTGGTCTGGATCTTATTAATAATCGCATGTTAAAGTCCACTCCTATTAAATTTATTCTGTATATCACCATTCTTTTTAACTTTCTACTTAGGATCTGTCATTTCCCAGCTTGCTGGAAGACTGCCGTAGTATGCCCCATTCCTAAGCCAAATGCTAATTTGGCTTACCCCCATAATTACCGTCCTATCTCACTACTTAGTAGCTTGAGCAAAATATTCGAATCTGCGTTACTTAAACGCCTGAATCAGCATTGCGAACTTCATAATTTAATTATCCCTGAACAATTTGGTTTCAGAAGGCAATTAGGAACCTGTCACCAGTTACTTAGGTTGACAGAGCTGATTCACGACGGCTTTAACGAACGCAAATCTACGGGAATATTATTTTTGGACGTAGCCAAAGCCTTTGATAAAATTTGGCATAATGGCTTATTATTCAAGCTCATGCGACTTGATTTTTCTCCCCAAATCATTAAGATTCTTTGCTCTTACCTACAAGCCCGAGTTTTCCTAGTTAGAGTAGGTGGAGTTACTTCCTCACCCAGACCAATAGAAGGGGGTGTACCACAGGGGTCGCTATTAGCGCCCACGTTGTTCAATATTTACATTAATGACATCCCGAGGGATTGTCAAACTAAATTATTTTGTTATGCCGATGACACGGCAATTGCTACACAAAACAAAGCACCACAGCTTGCTGTTAAAGACCTTCAATTTTATGTTTACAAACTTGAAAAATGGCTAACCACCTGGAAAATAAAAGTAAATGCAACCAAATCAGCCTGTATGCTATTTACTCGGAAGCGTTCTATTTCTCCATTAGGGAGTATCACTCTTTTTGGCCAGCCCGTCCCCTGGGTAACTGAATATAGATACCTGGGGTTGTTTCTAGACCCAAAATTATCATTCAATTCCCATATTAAGAATGCAGTTGCTAAAGCAACTGGTGCGAGTATTAAACTCCACTGCCTAATTTCTCGAAAGAGTAGGCTTGCGATCAAACACAAGCTCCTGCTCTATAAGTCTATCATTAGACCTATTCTGGTCTATGGTAGCCCGATTTGGGCCTCCACTTCCCTCACCAATATCAAGAGACTTCAGGCGTTTCAGAATAAACACCTGGCTATGATTGCTGATGTGCCATGGTTCGTTCGTCGAAAGATCATCCATAGAGATCTAGACGTCGAACCTATTCCAAATTATCTAATCAAAATTTCAAAGAATTTTCTTGAAAAATGTCCTCAGATTAGCAATGAGTTAATCCGTCGTCTGCCGACTTATCACCCTGGGGTGAAAAGTTCGCAGAAACGCCCAAGGGCTGTTTACGATGTCTCCTATGATTGTTTTCCTAGAGTTAAGAGACATCATGGCTGTTACCCTGAACAAGCGACCGCGAGTTCAGGTAACGGAGTGGATTTAACATCGTAAATTTTACGTCCACTGAGACTAGTTAACGCACTGTGTATCTGAGGAGTCGTTTGGCTTTAAAAGTTTCGCGGCTCTATTTTGTAAACAAAACGAATTGGCGCAGAGGTAAGGTGACGGACTCCCGACCGTAAGGTTGAGGGTTCGAATCCGGCACTCGGCTCAATTCACTATTTTTATATTTTTGCTACGATGTGCACCTGAATCCTTTCTTAACGGCTAGTGAATAGTTAGGTTTTTATTGTACGCTTTTTTTTTACCCCTTTTTTTTTGTTAGGAAAATAAAAGGATGGAAGAAAATCAAATAAAATAAAAATAAAAATTATAAAATGAAAATATAAAAATACGGTCCTGATTGTGGCCTTTTTTTTTTTGTGTGGACTAACCATTTACTTTTTAGCATCAACATACAACTGCTCTCACGTTGTTCAGCATAATTCCCTGTTCATCTGGTTTAAGGAGTTTTTATAACTCTGTTTACTTTTTAAATATTTTGGCATCGACAACTGGTCCCTAATTGTACTGAATTTAAATTTAACTTTAATTTCATTTATATTGTATCTTACTTTTATTTATTATTAGTATTTTTATCTTTTTTTTTTTTTTGAGTACCATTTAACTTGAATTTTTAGAAATATTATCTTATTATCTATACTAACCTTAATTAAGCAGCCTAATTAAAATTTAAAGCATATTTATTAATTAAGATGAGTTTAAGGGGTATTTCCCAGTTGGTACTCCGTATTTTACATGCGTAAAACAAATTTATTCATTGTACTTTAAGTGATGTTGAAGTTGGAGTGAATTTAATACCCTCAGTGAATGTTAAACTTATAGAATCGTTCTTGGAAGCAATGTATTACTTATATGAGAATGTGAAGAATTTATTACATTGATTAATTCACACTTAGAAATCGTGTAAAACAAATTATCCTCAAATACACCAAAATTTTATATTAGCCAAAATAATGTGGAATTATATTTTTATTCGATATTTCTTTCATCTCACTTAAACAAATAAAAATAAAAGTTAATTGTAACACAATATTATCAAATAAGATTTTTAATTGTGATGTTAATAAGCTTTAAATTATAATTTTTTCTACATTTACAGCATATTTAAATATTATTGTAGCTGCAAACATTTTTTTTAATTTATAAAGCCAAATTTTTAGAAAATTGTTAAATGTTGAAAAACTCAACATTTTTTAATATCCATTTAATGTCAGACTTCAGTTAACTGTAGGACAACAAAATACAATGCACTTTGTGACACTTTTGAGTTTATTGTAATAATTTACCCAAGAGCGTATTAAGGTCTTCGTCTGCTTTGATTCCTTCACTTATTTCATTCACTCAATAGTGCTAAGTCCTTTTTGTCGACTCTTAGCAGCTGCCTTCTCTATTATTTCAGCTGCTAAATATTCTTCCGCAGCTGCTAGAAATACAGCAACAGAAGCCGGTATGTTTTTGTCTATTTTCTTCAACTGTTTGTGGATTTCTTGAACGGGAAACATTGGTGCAGCGTAAGTTCTGCTGTTTCTGCCAGGCATTTTCACTCTGTGTTATTCTCAGAAACTCGCTTCGAAATATTTAAAATTATAATTAAATTACAATTAATAGTACAATTTTGAATTACGTTACTTCAATAAGTGAGTGATAGAATACGATTTTCGTTGCCAATTGCAAAACATCTAAAAATAAAATTATATAAGAAGTAAAATTCTAACGTAAAAAATGATTTGAAAACGTGGCTGTCAAAGTTTTAGTAATTTCCGCTCAAATCTTGATTTATTACCAATTTTTATATTTTTAGAATTTTTCGCGCGCTTAAAATTTAAAATAGTAATGTCACAAATATATACAATGTTATAAGTTTTTATTTTTTTTTTGCGAGCAATTAATTTCATCATGCATTTTTTGCTTAAAAAACATGATTAAATGTTCGTGCTCTTAATGCATTTTGGCATCAGTACGATGCTATTAGACCACCCATGGGATGGTACTAATAGCGTCATCTGGCTATACTGGCACAAACTGACTAACATGCTCTCACTAAACAAATAATGTCACAGTATTAAACAGTCAAGCTGTGAACTTTTTAATATTCACTATTTATAATTCTTCACCATTAAAATTAATGAAACATAAACATTAATTTTAATGGTGAAAGAAAACAGAAACAGAAATTATAAACATATCCTAGAAATTCAGTAAAAAATGGTTATTTTGTGTGAAAGCGAAAAACATCCCAAAATAGGATTTTTAAATTACAAATAAAATGCCACTTAACTTGCTACTGGGTTAACGTTGTGTATTACTCAACGAAGTAAAGAGTAATACTTCTGAAAAAGCTCTCACGGGTAACAGCAAAACACATATCTAATAAATAAATAAAATTCTAGCTAACTTCAATCGTGAAATTCTATAGTTGATATAAGATTTTCTTACGCTATCTCTAAGCATACTATACTTTTTTTTAAATTAGTGATTTTAGTGTAGGCAGTTAGCAAGAACTGAAATTTTATCTGCTTTCATTTTAGAAGGGTATATAGTGGATATATGTTTTCAACTGAAATTGAATCAAACTGAAATGTATTAATGATTCAGTTATGAATTAATACATGTAACTGAAGCTGAGATGCCCCTTAATAGTTTTGGGAATGATATGATTAAAACTATGACACCTCAAATTTAAACAAACACCCCCAAAAGTCGTATCTAGAGAATGCTTTGTCCTTTTCTTACTTACTCATCTTCCTTTTGAAGACCATTATGATCCCATCAGTGTGCATACCCCAATCAGAGATAAGGACCGTTTGGTACGGTTTCGTGCTGTCAAATTTCAAACAACCAATCTTATCTTGGGTTCAAAACTCTCTTCAGTTATCTCTCGAACTCTCTCAACCCAACTCCGTGGTTCTACAATGTTGTTTCAAATTGTTTCGCTTGCAACAATATAACAGTTATATTTACACAAAGTTTTCGTGCAAAGGCCCTGTATACCTTAAAAGAGCGAGAATCTTCTCTCGAAATGCATAAAGGATGTCTAAGCAGCTATACCTCCATGATACATAGTTTGTAAGAAAAATGCGAAATAAAAGTATGATGTCACATTCCATGTAAGGAAGGAAAATGAATTTTAATAGAAGCAGAAACAGCAGTAATTACGTATATATTTTTAATGGGAAGCTGCTCAAAATGACCACCGTTCATATCCAGAAGTGCATGTATGCTTTAAAGTGTCTAACTGTATACAGGCCCAACAGCCTTGTGTCCACAAATGTAGAGGCAGAGAGAGTTTGAGTAACTTAGTTTGTGTTACGTAGTAAATGCATTTTGGCGCACATTCTTTTCATATATTCCCATTAGAAAAAGTCCAAAGAAATCAGATCTGTTCATAAGGGTGACTACACAAAAGAGCTATGGAATCCGAGACCATGTTATGCAAGCGAGACATATTTCGTCACAGTTTGTAATCCATTGTTCACTACACTGATAATGCATACAAGTGCATATCGCAACATTCATTCAAGGATGGAATAACTGTCAATATAGTTTACAGCAATACGAGCCTAACAATAACAAACCTGTTCAACTGCGTAGCAGTCACTCATACTATATATAGTCCATGTCTCTATTTTAATTGTTCCCGTAAGCTTAAGGGTATAAATTTATTTATTATTTATTTTCCTTAAAATATTTCTTTTTAAATGTTCGTACATTTTTACATGATTCAAATAAAGCCCATTTTCCGTGCACCAAATATGAATTCATGCTTTTCTTTTCCCACTTTTCAAAATTAATCACCCTAAATATACGGTTCTTTTAGTAAATGTGATGTACTCCGAGTGAGGATTCTTGCCCTGTGCAATTTATACAGCATTGCTATATATATATATTTTATGCAGTATGTAAATGTCGCATAAAAATACCAGTAATACTTCGTCACAGTTGCATGTATGAAATAATTACACAGAATTTCAATTAAATGTTAATAAGAAACATAACGTTCTGTATGTTTTTTCCACTAGAAAAAAAAATGGGGGAAAAAACCCCGAAAAGAAGCCATTTATGAATATTGTTGACTACAAGCCAGCTTAAACACAAGCTTCAATTTCAGAAACCTTCAACTCTTTTAACAATTTTTCCGAGCTACTTCGAACTAAAAATTTAATTTGCATATCTCCAAGGCGATTTCACCCGCTTCCGAAATAAAATGCGCTTTTAATTTACAAAGGTTCTCTGGACTCCCGAGATAGAAAAGAAAAAAATTAACTAGAATAAAATAGAGGATTTCTTTTAATGAGCGGTCAAAAAGCAAATGAAAAAAAACTTTCCGACCTAAACATCTTCATCTAGTGGACTTATTAATTTACCGATCAAAGTTCCCTTGGGAAGTTATTATCCGTCTTAGAAAATCCTATTGAAGGCAAAGCCCCCTGGAAGACATATACAAGAAGACATATAAATTCAAGTCCATAAATTAAGGATAATTCAGAATCACACAGAAATTGAACTCTAAAATAAAAATTTCACCTGTAGAATTATCACACACATCTTGAAGAAGAATATGCAAATTACAGGAAACCACCAGATGGCGCAGATAGTACGTCTGACGAGAGTGTAAGAGAGGGGTATATAAGGAATGGTGGCAAAAAGAAGTAAAATTGTTCACAAGCTCTTTAAAAGCCTTTCAGTGCAATAACCGCATAGTTATGGCGCAAAGGAAACATTTGGATGATTTTTTACGTGGTAGAGTTATCGGACGACTGGAATGTGGGCGTACCCAGCTGGAAGTATCCGAGGAACTTGGAATCGCCCAGAGTGTCATCTCAAGCTTTGGCAACGATTCCAAGAGGATGGTAATGTGAGTAGATGTTACAGCACAGGTCGCCCCCGAGTTACAACGCCGAATGAGGACCGGTATTTAGCAGTTACTGCCAAAAGAAACGGACGGAGCACAGCATCAGACCTGTCGCATCAGCTCTCTTCAGCTACCGGTACGACAGTTTCAAGGCAGTCCGTTTACAGACGCTTAGGGCACATTGATCTATATGCTCGTAGGCCTGTCAGATGTGTTCCACTTACCGCAACTCACTGTCGCCTGCGATTAACCTGGAGTAGAGAGCATGCATTGTGGACACCGCAACAGTGGTCTTGTGTGATGTTTTCCGACGAGTCCAGGTTTAGTTTGCAGTGTGATTCTCGCCGGACTTTCATATGGAGAACGCCAGGTACCCGTTACCATCAAGAGAACACCACTGAACGACACCGTTACGGTGGTGCAGGATGGCTCGTTTGGGGAGGAATTATTCTTGTTTCCAGAACTGACCTGCATGTTCAGAGTGTAACGATGACAGGCCACATCTATCGGGATGTCATTCTGGAACAACATGTACGTTTGTTTCGGGGCGCCATGGGTGCTGAATTTCTGTTTATGGATGACAACGCCCGTCCTCACCGTGCAAACATTGTAGACGAATGCCTTCAATTGGAGGATATCCCCGTATGGATTGGCCAGCAAACTCACCGGACTTGAATCAATAGAGCATGTGTAGGATATGCTTGGACGACGAATTGCAGCCCGTCAACCCCCTCCCACCTGTCATCCGGAACTTCGGAGGGCATTTCTTGATGAGTGATGTAATATTCCCCAAGATCAGATTGATAATTTGATACTCAGCATGCCTAGGCGTTGTAAGGCCTGTTTTTGCATCGTCCGGGAGACATACTCCATATTAACCTTCATACTAACCATGTTATACTGCTTTTTGTAAATAGGTTCTTTTTTGAAATTTACTCAGGGAGTAAAAATCGCAATTTTTATTAATTATGTCAGACATATATCATCTTTTTTTGCTCTTTACCTTTTGTTTAATAAATAGACTTTACAAATAAGTCAAATTTGTTTTGCTTCTGTCTCTTTCTTTGCCTGAACTTCATTATCTTTAATTTATGGACATGAGTTTACATACATATACATATACATACATGCTTAAAGTAAGAAGACATAAAGTACATACATACATGCTAAAGTAAAGTTGACATGCGCAGTTAGCCAGTCTATCAAATGATTAATCCGGATTTTATGCATTGAGGAACTTTTCTTTTTTGGCTTATGTTACCTCAAAGAAGCAACAGACTTAGTTAGCAAGCAGCCGGAGATGATACCCCTGACGAAAAAAAAAACAGCCCTATAATCTCAATAATGATCTCCAATAATCTTCAACATCATCAGCATGTGTCAGTAATTTTCGATTTCAAATTGCCAAGCAGCTTATTATAAGCAATTCGTGGGAAGCAGTAAATGATTTTTTCTATATTGTTGGCTTCTTTTGCTTTACATTAAATGAAACGGCTCTCAGTTGATTAAAGTTGATCATATATATTTATTAATATTTCAAATACTTGTTTGAGCCATCGCTCGCCTTCGCCAACTTCTTTGCTTACCTTCAACCTTGTTCTCACTTAGGAGGCCTTGTGTAGCAGAGACACACTTAGTTACATTCCTTGTTGGTGGCGCCATCTATCGTCTGTTATATTAACAAATAGTTTACAATATGAAGACAAAGAATTGATATACAAATGATTGGATAAATATGGACTTTGAAGTTCTATTCATTTTACTTTTGCAAGCTTTCTGATTTTCCAGCGAGTTATTTTCGGGCGAATTAGCACAAGCTGCGATGAAAATGGCAAAACAGTGGATTCACAAACAACGTGATCATTTTTTTTTTTTTTTTAAAGAAGGAGGTTTATTTATTTAGATAATAATAAGTAAATTAAAAAACTTTGTTTATCTTGAAATATTGTAGTCTGATAATTTCTTTTCCTGCTAATGTCATTTCCAATCTACATAAAGTTGTAGAACAAATATTATATGGGATTTGTAGAGGATACAATGCAATCACAGGAATGCCAATGATCGCCTTAATGTTGATCAGTTCTTGAAATGATCTGTAGAGGTAAATAGTTTTCCTTGACTGGTGATACGCCTATTATTCACATGTTTAAAAGTAGTTACTTATTAAGTTATTTTTAGAATTCTTAGTTGAGCTTCAGGAATTGTTCCTTCCGGAACCTTGAATATAAGAGTAAACGACCGAGCTCTGTTCTGGGAAGCGATTTACAGATCTTCTACAATATTTTGCTGCATTTTGAAGTGTAGTTTCTGGTCTGAGTACAGTTCATAAATAAAAATTGGTAAAATGAATAAAGCGAAAAGGATAAGTAGAAACGAGTTTGTTTCATATGGAAGCAAAATTAAGAACTCAAAAAATGCTAGAAAAGAAAATCATTTGTTCTACATGAAGCAAATATTTTTAAAAAGAAAAAAAAAGAAGTCACAAAAAACAATAAAGAGAATATATATATGTGTGTGTGTGTGTGTGTGTGTGTGAAGTACTTTACCATCGTTGGAAAACCGAAAAGAGAGAAATTGGACTCACTCTTCTGAAACCTCCACTGAATTCGAATAATATATATCGAAAATAAATACAAGTGTTGATAAACAAAATAAATTATTATTCAAAAAGTTTTAGTTATACCAAATATAACTATAAGAAAGTAATAAACAAAACAATCAATGGTATTTCTTTATTTTTTATTTAACAATCAATGTTATTTCGTTATTTCTTTCTATTTTAAATATTGCATTTAAAAATGGCAACAATATTGTTTCTAGCAGCAAAATTTCAAGTTGTTTTCCAACAATGGTTAGTGTCAACAATGTAGATAACTGATGTGGTATATGAGAGCGTTAATGCTTAAAGAGTCGTCATGAACCACTAAATTTTTAATAGATTTCATGGAGTCAAAAGAAGGAGAATCCAAATTAAACCGAGTGGAGTATTTACCATTATGTACCGAGAGAAAATCTGATATCTCCTCATCCATCCGTACTTTTCATATTAAAGTAGCAAATATTGATGGATTAAATCCGGTAAATTGAGTTTCTCACGATCTATTTTTTTAAGAAATCACTTATTACAAAATAAAAATATATATACTTTATTTTAATAGAAAGTTATGAAGACAAAGAATTATTTATAAGAGTTTTTAAAATTTATAAGAATTTTTATAAATTAAAAAAAAAATTAGAAAGTTATATTGTTAATATAGTTAATATTGCTGTACATTTATTGATAGGCTATAAAGCGAAAAAAATCAACTTTAGATATAAAATAATAATTCTAAATTTGAAGTTTTGGTACTTATTTTAATAAATATGGATTTTCTTTTATTTGTTGTAATCAGAGTAATATGATAGTATTCAAAGTTTGAAACATTTTTCTTATTAAAAAGTAATTGGAAAAAAATGTAATATTAAAAATTTTAGAGGGTGGATTTTTATGTAATAGTATAGAAGTTAATTAAAATGCATTCGAAGTTCTATTATTAAAATTAGATTTAAATTGTAATGATAAGACTATCAATCATCAGTTATATCACATTTGCTATAGAGCTACAATAACTGTAAGTAACATATTCTAACTTATTTATTTATTATAAACTTACCAGTTGCAGTTTTAATCACAAATTACTTTCATTAACCACACATTCTTATTCTCATCATGAGATTAGTAAAAAGTGATAGTGGTAGTTAGTAGTGTTTTCAAACGTGAATATGAAAATTGGGGGAAAGATATTTTAAAAAAATGTGCAAAAATTACACCTTTGCAATTGCACAAGAAAATATTCTTACTTATAATACAGGAATACAAAAATAAATTTAAATTATAACTACAAAATTCATTTTTGATTATTAATTTACCATAAAGAGCAAATGTATCTAAATCCTTTATGTATAAAATCAGTGCAAAAGAATGAACTATTGATATTTAATTTAAAAAATCTAGTATTAAAATTTACTTACCATTGAAATAAAAAAAAAAAATTTTTTTTTAGAATTAATTTTTGGCCTTTTTGATTTCTTTTCATATAAGTTATTTTAAATAATATAAGCCATTTATTAATGTTTATCATTGTTAATTAAAGCATCTGTGTCCCTTTTTTTTAGACTTCACATTCTGAGAGTTATCACATTCAAGCTATTTTATTTGATCAAAAGTATGGATGTTTTGTGGGAAGCTCCTGGAATGGAAAGCATGTTAAAAATCAAACATCTCAAATATTTTTTTAATCAGGTTAAGACTTATTTATGAAATTTTGTCTTTAGCTATTATTTAATTTTTTTTATTGATTTCCTATAAAATTATTGTGTATTTGTATTATATCCATGTTATATCTTTGTCTTGCACTTTGTTCCAAATTTGAAAATTACAAATATTTTCTTTATGTTGATTATGTTATTAAATGCTTATTTTGTAATTTAAAAGCTTTCCATTTGAAATATATATTCAGTTTTTTTTTTATTTATTAGTAGGTTGCTAATGTTATTCAGACAACAATAACATAATGAAATAAATATTTATTTACTATTAAATTAATTTTTATGTATAAATCAAGTTGAAGTACAATAAAGCATAATAATAAAATTATAAATTAATAACATTACATTTGTTTCAAATATGGATTTTCTACAATGTAAGTCTTTTGTTTCTCTGTTTTAGTTATTAAATTGTAACTTACCAGTTGAGTTTTGGTTTACTATATGTACTTGTAAATTGATTATCTATCATTGAAATAATAAATATCTTAAAATGTTTATCTAATGCCCTCTGGAAAATTTCATTATTTAAATTTATTCCAATGGCTTATCATCATGTCATAATAAATTTTTATATATTTTTATGTAAAATTATTTCTTTATAATAACTAAATTTATATAGGTTTTAATTAGATTAGGTACTAATTTAGAGTGAATTTTTTTTTAGAACTTTTATTTTTATACATCTATACCTATCAAAGATTTACTACTTGTTATTGAACTTATTACCCCATCTAAATTATCTAATGGCTTTAAAACTTGTGGATGGATGTGTCTACCACTCCTTAAAAGTGAAGATGAAGATACAAGTGATAAAAATACATTGCAGTATAAGTATGTATTTAACTAACATTTCATTTGCAAGTATAATTTTTGAAATTGTTAAATATATTTAGATATATCAATTGATTTAGCTGAAGTATTTATTATTATTCAAATTAGTTTCTTTTCTTATATGTATATCTTATTTAATTTTGTGCATTATGTTTTATATGTATAATATTAATTAGCAAATCTAATGTAAATTATTCGTCGCCATATTTTTTATATTGCTTGAAAATTAAATTTTTTAAACAATGATATTATTGTTATATTATTATCAATTTAATTACTCTTATAAATGTAATTGATAACTAAAATTAATGTAATTGTTAATTAATAACTATAATATCATGAAAAGGATATATAGTCATATCATCTGTAATATCATTTAAAAGTGAGCTTTAGATAAATTTATCAAGAGAAAATCTTCTATTTAAATAAAATAAGTGATTTACGTATTAAAATAATTTCACAAATTTAAAAAGTTATGAAAACAAATAATTTCCTTTAATTTAAAAAGATGATTAAGATATATTCTAGGAACCATAAATCATAAAATTGCACTGCAAGTGCAAACATCAATATATCACCAAGAATTTCGTAATATAGCATGAGTTAAGTTGATTTTTTATCTTTAAATTATTTCCCTTTATTCATTTCGCCTATTATTTTCAAAGTAAAACAAAACAAAATTAAGACAAAATCAAAAAACAAAATTACTAATACATATATCAATTTTTATAGGGTCCCTTTAGTGCAAGGAAGTCCTTTGTCACTAATTGTTAATAAAAAGTTGGTAAGAGTCTATTTCTATCATTTATTTTTAAGAGAGAAAAAAATTCTCATATATTAAACCTATTTCAACTAATTGGATTCATTGTTTTTTTTGTCAGTTAAAAAGAAAAAGAAGAAAAAGAAAAAGCCTGAACCAATGGTTAAACCTACTGGTTTGGAGATATCATTATCACAAGCTCCTTATCCAGCCTTATTGCATATAGCCCATCTAATACCGAGAATATCCTACTTGATGCTTCTTATGAAATTCCTGGCTTAGTACCCATTTCTTCTAAAAGTATAATTAGTAATTATAGATTTTCATCCCATGTTTCTTTGCATCAATTTTAAATCATTCATTATTATTTTCAATGATCATATATAGTAAATATTTAATTCTTCCTTATTCTTTGCCATTTAGATTAGTCTTATGCATTAATAAATGTAATCATAAAAAATTGATTTATAAATCTGTTTTCAAAAAAAAATTCGTTATAATAAAATAAAAATTATACTTTTATAAATATGAAGTTTGTTTCTAGTATAATTTCATTAGAAAAGAAAATGTTCATGTAATTGTATTTTTTAATTATTTTATCTTTGATGTAGGTGTTGTATCCATGTTTTATGTATATTAAATTAATTTCTTTATTTAAATCCTCTAATATTAAAAGTGTTTTAATAATTCGCTGAACATATTCTTTATATCAATTATCTCTGTGTGCATAAAGCAAGAGATTTGTGTTCTCTATTTCTTGAAATTTAAAGATTAGTAGCATTTAGAGCTCTGATTTTTTTTAATTCAATATTATTCATTTCATTAATGATATTTTTTTTTATCTGGTTCAAACAAAATCGAGAAAAGATTATTATAAATTATTTCGTAGTTTTAAAATATGTTATTTTAGGGCTGATACCAGTAGATGGCAGTAGGCATTTTTTACTAACATTTTGTTTGTTCTTTATATTCTATACATGAAGTGGAAAATGCCATAGTTCTTTATACATTCTTATTCACATTACAGTTCATCCTTTTATATGACAAAAACTTTTCCTGGCTGATACTTTTTTTCTTGTTATCTGATTTGTTTCTCGTTGATGCTGTTATCTCTTGCATCTATTGTTTCCATTTTTAATCTATTATATATTTTACTCTCGTTATTTGTTCAATTTAAAAAGCTCTTATGCTTAACAATTTTAAATATTTAATTTTTTCATGTGGATAGAAACTTAAAAATGTTTTGTTTTCTGTAGTCATACAACACTGATTCATATCTATTTATTCAAAATAAGTCTATCTAGATTTAATGAGTTCAATGATTATAAAAATTTATTTTAAAAGATATAAATTAGCATAATTCTTCATATTTTTTTATTTAAATCAGTAAAGATTATTGTTTAATAAAAATTTTAAAGTTATAAATATATTTTTGAAAATTCTGAAATTATCTAAGAAATTTTTTTTTCCATCTCATTTCTGTTCCCTAACTTTCTGTTAAAATCTTTATTTTTTATGAAAGGTTATTTTCTTTTTCTAATTGATTCTTAATATATTTGAATTGAATGTTTCATTCTAGATTCATCGCATTCACTCAAACTACGCTTACAAAAGTGCATTACTTTTGTGTTGGAAAGACTATGTATCAGAATGCATTCATCTCATGAAGAAATTGAAAAGCATATTATAGAGAAATACTGTAGATATCAAGAAATTACTTTTAATTCTGATGAAGCAATGTCTAAAACATCCAGATTTCTCTTCAAATGCCAGTATCATTCAAAGAAGACTTCAAGTAATTAAAAAAATCTATGAGCTTTATAATTATTTTAATGTGTAATCAAAATTTTTTTTTCCTTTAAATTCTTTTCCCTTGTAGTAGTTTTATAATTACACATAGAAAATTCATTTTATTTTTCTTGTCCATGAAATTAATATTGTATATTAAAAGTTTATTGAAAATTTTCATAGTAGATTAAAAGTTGTTTTTTTTGTAATCAGTTTTTAATCTCTATGAAATGCACACAAAAACTGTATTAGATTATTTATTTATGCTAATTTATTTTACATATTTGTTTCTCTTTCTTAAGGGAAGAACATTTTTTTTTATTTATTGATGTAAATAAATGATTCATTCTTAAAAATAAATTGTTTAATAAATTAAATTAAATAATTTAAAACATTAAAATAAATTGTTAGTATTTAATTTACTTAACACAATTTAATTACATTTATATACATATCATTTTATTTTGCAATAATTTTCATGGCTATTTAAAACAATTTATTTGTATTTCATAGTAGTGTATAGTTATATTCTGAAACTTAATTATTTTCTGTAAACTAAACATCCAGAAAAATTAGTTAATCAATTTAATTTAAAATTTTTGTGTTTGAACATAAATAAAGATCATATAAAATTTTTTTAAAAAGAAACATAATGTAAGTATAAATATCTTTTTATGCATTGTTGATTGGTGTTTAAAAAAATTGTGTATGAAAAAAAAAATAAAATACATTTAAAAATAACTAATTAAAATGATTCTATATTCTTATTTTTAATAAAATTTTGCTTTTTTGCTGTAGGTTGCTGTTTATAATGGATATCGCTTTATTCAGGATTCTGATATTTATCACTTACATATTGAACCTCCTGCTACACCTACTGCTAGCAAAAATCTTCGACGAGCTTCTAGCATGGGAGCATTAAGGTCTTTATAATCTTCAAAATATAAAATTATCCCTTTTATTGTATGATCTATTAAATTTCTAATTTAATTTACTTAACACAATTTAATTACATTTATATACATATCATTTTATTTTGCAATAATTTTCATGGCTTTTTTTTTTTTTTTTTTTTTTTACAATGCCATTTGGTGTTTTTAATAATACAGATTTTATCTAAAAAGGAGTAAAATATGCCATTTTACGATGAAGAATAAATATGAATATAGATATATATAGATGATTATATTCGATGTTCTCAATTTGTGATTCACCACAGTTATAATTAACTGTAAGGGTTATTAGCGGAAAACCGGTTTTTCCAGTTCCACTTTCTTAAAATATATATTGCATATAATGTGGAAATGACATTTGTATCCTATTGGAATAAAACATATTTACTTATTTATTATTAAATTGATTGTATTTTATATGTATATTTGAATATATATCTAATAAAAGATCACTTAATGTTTTTAAATACATAGCAAATATACACTGAAGTGACAAAAGTCATGGGATACCTCTTAATATCGTGTCGGCCCTCCTTTCGCCCGGCGAAGTGCAGCAACTCGACGTGTCATGGACTCAACAAGTCGTTGGAAGTCTTCTGCAGGAATATTGAGCCATGCTGTCTCGATAGACGTCCATAATTGTGAAAGCGTTGATGGTGCAGGATTTTGGGCATGAACAGACATCTCGATGATGTCCCATAAATGCTCGATGGGATTCATGTCGAGCGATCTAGGTGGCCAGATCATTCGTTGGAATTGTCCAGAATGTTCTTCAAACCAATCGCGAACAGTTGTGGCCCGGTGACATGGCGCATTGTCATCCATAAAAATCCCATCGTTGTTTGGGTACATGAAGTCCATGAATGGCTGCAAGTGATCTCCAAGTAGCTGAACATAAGCATTTCCAGTCAATGTTCGGTCCAGTCGCACCAGAGGACCAAGTCCATTCCATGAAAAAACAGCCCACACCATTACGGAACCACCACCAGCTTGAACAGGGCCTTGCTGACAGTTTGGGCCCATGGCTTCGTGGGGTCTGCGCCACACTCGAACCCTACCATCAGCTCTTACCAACTGAAATCGTGACTCATCGGACCAGGCCACGGTTTTCCATTCATCTAGGGACCAACCAATATGCTCACGTGCCCACGAGAGTCGCTGCAAGCGATGTCGTTCTGTCAGTAAAGGCACTCGAGTCGGTCTTCTGCTGGAATAGCCCAAGAAAGCCAAATTTCTCCGCACAGTTCTAACAGACAAGTTCCTTGTACGTCCCACATTGATTTCTGCGGTTATTTGACGCAGTGTTGCTTGTCTGTTAGAATTTACGACTCTTTGCAGACGTCGCCGGTCTCGGTCGTTAAGTGCAAGCGGTCGACCACTGCGCTGTCCATGGTGGGATGTTATGCCTGAAATTTCATACTCTCGGCACACTCTTGACACAGTGGATCTGGGAATGTTGAAATTCCCTAACGATTTCCGAAATGGCATGACCCATGCGTCTAGCTCCAACTAACATTCCGCTAAAATAACAGCTCCAACTAACATTTCTGTTAATTCCCGTCGTGCGGTCATCATCACGTCAAAACCTCTTCATATGAATAACTTGAACAGAAATGAAAGCTCTGCGAAAGCACTGCGCATTTATACCTGTTCTACGCGATGCTACGGCCATCTGAAAATTTGCATATTGCTATCCCATGACTTTTGTCACTTCAGTGTATATCAACAAATTTCAAAACTTATTTTGTAAAAATATTAAAACTGCTTTAATTAAATTTATTAGAAAAAAAAAACATAAGAAAAAATATACATAAATGATTTTATTTCCATTACAATAACATTTTTGGATCAATTAAAAATTTCTGGATTATAAATTAAGTGAAGGTATAAAGTAAATTGTTTGGTCCTTGCAAAAAAAATTTTTTCCAACAATATTTCTAATACCTAAAATGTTCTCCATGGGAAAAAAATGACAATTTTGTTCAATATAAACCATATAAAAACAAATGTTTTGTAAAAGTTTATTTAATTTTTTTTAATGTACTACTTTTTTAGTTGTAGGAATTAAATTAATAATTCATTTTAAATAATTAAGTCAAATAAATGTTACTTTTTTCGTTTATGTTAAATTTGTAAATACTTTGCATTTCTTCTTAACCTGACATATCTTATACTTTGTGTTTCTTCATTGAAATTTGTAATTTCTGTTAATAAAATCGTTTAATAATCAGAAAAACTTTAAAGTACTTATTATATTTTTGCAGTGGATTAAAAGAGGAAAGTTTAGTTTTACGAAGTGACATTAAACTGGCTAAAATACCTGATGATGATAACATTGCCATTGTATTTCTTTTAGAATATGTGATATCTTTACCAAGCACTAAAGAAGATGTATGTATCAATACTTGAAATCTCTCTATAAAATTACACATTCATAAATTTTGTTTTTTTTTACATGTATAACTTTATTCATTCAAATATATATTTCAAATTTTGTATTGTATTTAACATGCACTTAATTTTTTTATTTTAATAAAAATATTGTTTTTCATTGTTTAGAAACAAAACATACCTTCTTCTTTAAATAAAACCCCAACAAGTTCAGTTGCTGTTGTATGGGGTTTTTGTTATCTTGGTACTTTGAAAGAAAACCCAGCACAAAACATAATTTTAACATGTGATCCTACTTTATCACCTCATAAAATATTATTCCTGAAAATTGAACAACCATTTGAAATGACATTTTCTGCATTTTCTCTTCTAAAACAGGTAATTAGAAAAGCTACCGTATATCTTTATAAGTTAAAATGCAAACAACTCTTCCTCTGTATGCACAAATTTGTAATATTTAAATGTAATAATGCATTTTGAATGTAAAAACTTAAAATTGCAATTTCTTCATTTTTCTGTCTAAATGGCGAATAATACCATTGGAATTTCACCTGTAATTAAATATTAACTCAAAAAATGAACATCATCATTTTATATATTTAATGTTTGAGTATAAGATAAGATATTGCTGCTGAATATTAAACATAAAAAAAAAAGCAAAAATATTTTCTGACTTCTATCTCATCTTTTCTAATTTTTAAATCTTCAATTAAATAGTGATAAAAGAAAGTGAAATTCTCTTTATTAATTAAAAGATAACTAAATTTAAACACAGCAATTTTTTTTTTTTTTTTTTTTTTTTTTTTTTTTAAAAAGCAAATTATTTTAAGTTAAAAATTTGAAAATGTAGCTGTGAAACTTTTGAATCTTTATTTTCTGATTATAATTAGATACAAATACGCCTTTTGTCAAAACATATTTTTTAATCTGAAACCGATAAAAAAATTAATTAATTATTGACTATGAAATAATGAATGACAATACACCTTCTTGATACTTTATTGATTGATGCAGAGCGATTTCATATCTGAAACACAATAAATTAAAATGTAGTGGTATTATGAACTATTTTGCTTTATATATATGTATTTTTAAATATGTAATGAAGTAAAGCATAGTTAATTTTATGAATTTTTATTTAGAACCATTTGCATTTATATTTTTTTTTAAAGAAATATTTAAGGTTTAAATATGAACAAAACATTATTTTAAAAATTAAAAGTGCTATGTTTTTCTGTAATTATATAAAGTTCATTATTTCAGAATAAAAGTTCTCCTGATTTATATTTGTCAGACAACCATGCATCTACTATTAACAATTCAAACCAATCAGAAACATCTGTTAAAACATCCTATTTCCAGCCTGCATTGGGGCATTCAACTCCTAAACATAAATCTGTTGCTGATATTCCTATGTGAGTCAAATATTTTAAAGCAAATGCAGATTAATTTATTTTTATCAGATATTGAATAAAACAAATTTATCATAATATTAACGTTTTATTTAAAATAGGAAAACATATTGTTTAAAAAATAAGCTACTTAGAAGATATTTATTATCTAATTTTTACATTATAAAAGTTTTTGTCTGAAATTCTTTTCCAAAAATTTAATTTTTCTTCAATGATTTTAAATATAAAAGCTTTACAAAAAAAAAAAAAAACCATTGTGTTTAAATGTGCATTAAAAAGAAAGAAATGAATAGATGCCCTTATGAAAATTGTAGATATTTAAATTATTAATAATGATTATTCATTATCGATATCTAATTGTAAACTAAAATAATTACTAATTCATAGCCATATTAAAATATTTTTATATGAATATTCATCAACATATATTTAAGCTATTACTTTTTGAACACTTATTCACAATTCTTGTTACAATTGCAATTATTAAAAAATATATATTTGTGTAGTAGTATAACTTATGTTATTCAACAAAAAAATTGGTAAATATTGATTTATTTTAATTTTTGGCTAATTGCTTTTAACTTTAAATTAATTATTGTTAATTTAGGACAGTTCAACATAGTAGAATTGATTATCCTCAAAAAGTGATAACAAATCCCGGAAGTAGTAAAAATGAAAATGTAAGTAAATTTTATTTTAATTTTTAATTTTAAGTAACTTTAAAAAATTTGTCAGTTTGCACTTATTTTATTAAATACCATGTTTTTTTAGAATTTAGCTTTGCAAGAAGTTACTTTGGTTCCATCTTCATTGCCTTTAGTTCCCCCTCTTTTGCATTCATTTCCCTTGTAAGTTCAATTAGTTTTTTTTCCTATTGATAATTCAAATTATTAAATTTATTTATTTGTTAAAAATACATTGTGTTTTTAATGCAATTTTCTGCAATTAAGTTAATTTGTAGTTAAGTTTTTATAAATACAGTCAAAATATATTAATAAATTCATAAAGCTATTTTTGTAAGTCTTTTTTTAACATATATTATTTAATATCAAATGCTAAAATTTTAATTACAGAAGAAGAATACAAAATTTGTATAAAAATTATTTTCTGTAAACCTGAATTCTGATTTTATGATATTACTTAAACATAAATTATTGTATAATATTGATTAAAAGATATTCAACTGTTACTGAAATTTTATTTGTCCTATGTAGAGAACCTGGAGAAGCTTTTAAAAGTTTTACAAAAATTATACTGGGATAAGTTGCAGCCAGTGCTGGATCATAATGGAAAACCTGCAACTGTTATTGATAACACTACACTATATAGAATAGATATGAATTTGGAGCTACATTGCCCTCCTCAGAAAAATGAATGCATGATGCAATTTTTAGCTTTGTCTAAGTAAGTTTATATCTTAAAAGTTTAATAAGTAGAAGAAGGTATAAAATTAAGTAAAGTTTATAATATTCACTGTTGAACATAAATTATTTTTCTATAAGGAATTTTACTAAATATTAATATATTTCTGTAAATATATATACTCTATGTTAATTTTGTTTTAAAGTTTTCTAAAAAAAAAATTTAGTACTTAATTTTAGTAAGGGTAATCATGTATTTGAAAAGTTAATGATGTTAAAGTTATGAATAATCATGTATTTGAAAAATTTTGTTATTTGTTTATTTTTATTTTTCCACTATTATATAACATAAAGTAATAAAATTGTAATGTTGTAATGTAAACACTTTTTATTGTGTATTCACTTTTATTTTTAAATGCAAGTGTTATTATCATTTGCAAACTACTTTGTGTAATTATTTTTATTAAAATTTGAAATTTTATCCTTTTTTAGTATTTGTGAATATGTGGAAGTGCCATCTGAGGTTTTTTTTACTTTTCAATTCTACAGATTTTTGCCTATCAAGAGTGAATGGTATGATAACATTATATTTATCTATTTGGTTGCTTTATTTAATTAAATTAGTCAATATGCCATTATTAATTTTTATATTATGAGATCTATCATTTTGTACTATTTTGCAATATTGAAATTTTTTTCCTAATTTTTCATAAAAATATTTTTAATATTATGTACATTATAAAATTTATTTTAAATAATATTTATCAGCAGCATGTTTTCTCCTATGATTTGAATTTATTTAGCCTACTGTTAAAGCAGCTTTCTGAGAATACAGATGGCAATTTCCCCAAATCCTCTATGGTTTATGCTTTCATGAAAACTCCAGAACGAGGCACAATACCTGGATTTCAGGTAAATTTCATAATTTCCTAGTAAACGAATTCAGAATTGTGTTTCAATATTTTCGTATAATTGTTTCCTTAATTATTCTCCAACTTATTTTATTTTTATATCTACTTAGCCAAAAAAACTACAAATTTTTAATATCTCATTAAAATTGTTAATTATTTTTTAAGAAATATTTCTTTTTTGAAATTTGCAGAATGCGTCAATGATAAATATTGCTAATTTAACAAAAATAATTTTGTGTGAGCTTTTATAAAGCTAATAATTTTTATTTATTACAGTTATCGTAAGAAAACTATTTTACAACATTTTATTTGTGTGCAAAGGAATAGCATAATTATCTCTATTTTAAATCGTATTTTATACTTCTACATAAACTATATTTTATTTATATTTAAACAATTTATTTTTTTTTTTTAAATTAAGATCACTTACAATGTTGATCCAACTGAATTGAATAAAGGAGAATACAAGGCATTTCTACAATATCTAATGAAGCAAATTCTTCATATTGATATGTGGAATGGAAAATCCCTGTTATACATTGGAACTGTGTCGTTGCCTCTAAAAGTAGGTTTTTAAATTGAATTATTTTTTTTTAAAGAAGAACATTTGATTATTTTTTTCGTCAGTATTCAACATCTTTTTTTATTTCCAACATAATGAAAGTATTTTATAGTCGAACTTTAAATTTTTAAAATCTGTTTTTGAAGAAAGTTTATAAAATAATCTGAAGCTGTTATCAAAAAAAAAAAAA
Source organism: Caerostris extrusa (assembly GCA_021605095.1). NCBI lineage: Eukaryota > Metazoa > Arthropoda > Arachnida > Araneae > Araneidae > Caerostris > Caerostris extrusa. The sequence goes on along the minus strand of BPLR01010485.1, from coordinate 57,511 downwards.
CTCTCTATATTATATTTGAATTCTTTATATTGTATCTGAGTTCTTTCATCATGATTATATTAATAATTATTTAAAAAATCACTAATATAAACACAAAATTTATACTTCATTAAATTAAGTTTTTTTTAAAAAAAAAGTTTTGTTGAGTGATTTATTTTCTTATTATAAAAATTGTTTCTTAAAAAATTTTTGATTATATGGTTAAAAAACTAATTGAACCTCCCATATTTAAAAAATTAGTTTATAGCTACTCTATAAAAATATATAGTATCTATAATTATAAGTAATATTTTAAATAGAAAAAGAAAAGAAAACTAATTTTTCATTTTTTAGAATAATTGTTTCCTATTTAATTATTTGTTTTAAAAATTTGTTGAATATTTTATAAATATTGTGATAAATTGTTATAAGATTTAAATTTAAATGACATTAAAACAGTATGATTTTGATAAAAACTTTTCAAGATCAAGAAATAACTTAATTAAGAATTATTACACATAAATAGTAAAAACTATTCAGCTTGATATTCTTTGATGTATTGTAAGTTGATCTTCATCAATAAATGAAAATGGTTTAGTAAATTATATGATCTCCAACTATTCATATTTTTATTTTTTAGTATTTCTGTAGACAAGGGAAAGAAGCAGTAGTTTCAAGTTTAGAACTAGATATATTCAATTGTGAATATGCTGATGAAAGTTTAGGTCAAATCAATATACCTACAAAAGCATCCTTGGGAAAACTGCATTTACGTGTAGCCAGTATTCGACATCCTTTGCCCTCAAAAGCTTTGGAAGCCTTTGAAGGTAATATAGTTTTAATGCATTTTGAATTACTGATTTATTGTTCAATAAAATTGCAATAGTGGTATCTTTTTCCGATATTATGAATTAAAAAGTACTTTTTTTTTTACAATTTATATATTAAATACATGCATATTAAATAAAAATTTTTATAAAATTATTTCATCAAATGTAAGTTTTATTTTTGTAGATAGTAATTTTGATGAAAAAGATTTTGAAAACTGAATTTTATTTTTTATTAGTCTTATTATAAAAATTTTATTTTTCCTTAAACTCTTCAGAATTCTGTCGTAAGTTATAAAATATTCTACTTATAATGCTTGTTTTTTGCTCAATTTACTAATATGTTCGGTTTTGTTTTTATTAATTTTTTTCTCATTGAAAATCTTATAAAGGTTTTTAACACCATACGATTTTATTTCATTTTTTTCCTTACTGACAAATTCAATATATATATATATATAAATATTTACAATCATTAATAAATTATGTTTAATATTTATGCTCATAAATAAAAAGTTTTATGTTATTTTAAGATTAGTATAATATAAAAAATAAAGGAATTTTTAAACGTAAAGAATAATTAGATTTTTTTATTGCTATTTGTTTTGCTTAGAAAAAGAAGATACATCAAACTCTATAATTATATCTTCAAAAGTTGAAGAAACAAGAACTGGTATTCCTCGTGAGTGCGAATAATTTTTTGTGTTTCATATTGACGAGCTAAATTTTAATAAAATAATTATTATTAAATTTCAGATAATTTTTTAATATTTTTAAAAATGGTACATTCTTTAACAAGTTTTGTACAAGGGAATTACTTATGGTACAAATCAGTTGATTAACAAAAATTAATCAATATGCTTAATCAACCATTAACTATGAGTATCACCAATTTATTATTCAGCTAGTGAATGAAACGATTGTAATATTGATATGGGCTCTAATCTATTATTTAAAAAATTGTGGACTTTTGTCACTGAAATTAGTGGGCATACTATTTCTCACATGCTGAATCGATTGCATTGAAAATCTCAATTTTTGTAAAAGAAAATTTTTGAGTTAACTATGAATTAGCCATGCTAACTAATTTTGTTAATCAACTACATTACACCATTAGTTCCCTTTCATCCATTTCCAACAATACCATTTAGGTGAAGATCTAATGATAATTACAAATGCTATGAAGGGTAAAGTTATTAATGTTACCTATTTGTTTTTAAACAACCTACCTTGTTTGTTTATTAACCTTGCATATTTTCTTATTATATAAGTAATATATATTTTTTGTGTTATTTTACATTTGCATATCAATATTACGTTATTAATTTAGTGCTACATTAAATTATATTTTTAATAATATTTTGGGTTTTTTATAGTATAATATGTAATTATATAAATATATATCAATAAGAAATGTACATTCATGTCTTAAAATGTGTAAGAGTTTTTAATTTATTTTTGCAGAAATTTTTCACTAATTTAATATTAAAATCTCTGTTAAAAGTAAGGAATTAGACCTTTTTTAATAAATTAAAAATTCAATTTCTAAAAGAATGAAAATAAGATTTCATGGAATTTAAGGCATTAATGCAAATTATGTGCAAAATTATTCTGATAGTTATTTGCCAAGTTATTGTTATATTTCCCTGCTTAAATTGATTTTCATTACTGAGAAAGGTCTTTTTTTTATGTTAGACAAAAAAAAAAAAAACCTTCTGAATTGGTTAAAAGGAATTTTGTGTGATTTTTTTTATTGAAGGACAATATCATTCAAATTAGGAGTCCAATAATCATGTTTGTTCTGAAATCCGTTCAGTCTTTCCAAAGTTATGTTAAAAAATTTTGAAGCTTTCACCCATATTGCCAAACATGTAATCTATATTGTATTGTCGAGATTTCGAGTTATTTATGATTATTAGATAATTATTTGTTATATTTCTGAAAAATAAAAGGTGTGATTTTCATAGCAGAAAAAAATAATTTAAACTCTGAATAATTAAAAATATATAAGTAAATTAATTATTTGCATCTTCATAAAACTGTCTTGTAACAATAGCTCTTCATTTCAGCTCATGTAGTGTCTAAAGCCAAGAGGCTTGCTGAATCCAACAGGGAGCTGTCTCAGCTGCTTTCTACAAGAAGAATTTCAGATGAATCAAAAATCATGTCTCCTAATCCTCATTTAACTGAAGAAAGAAGGCGAAAATTGGCTAGAATGGATGCAGTTCGCAATCTGGAAAATGGTCACACAACAGCTAGCAATGAAGATGTCAGTAATTAATTTTTGTTCTGCAAACTAATTTTAAATTGTAAACAAATAAATAAACATGCATATGAGACTATAAGCATTGCAATTTAAATTTTTGAAGTTAACCTTATTAAAAAATTAAGGTCCTCTGATTTTTTTAAAATTCATTTATTTACTTTGGAGCAAACTAGTGAATAGTGCTTATCAAGCTAAATTCTTAAACATAAAGTAAACAATATATGAGGAAATATATTCAAGGGCTCATAATAAAATTAAAATTAAAATTAGATAGTCACAAAAGGAAAATGAAATAAAAAACTACCAATTAATAAACAACATCAGTGTTAAAATATTGCCAGAATTCATCACTATATTTTTATCAAAAGATATTAAACATTTAGTTTAAAAGTATATCAAAATGTTCGTATATAAAGAAATGCCTACAGGTTAAAGGATTAAATTATGTTACTGTCAGCATCAATTAAAAAAAAATGGAGTAGCTAAGCTAAAGTTTGAATATATTAATGGCAGTATGTGCAAACGTCATTCATCAACAGTAACACTTCCTAGCACGAATTTTCTGTTATTGTTTTTTTTTTTTTTCTCCATACACCATGCAAATAAGGAGCAGCTACCAGAATAACAAGTCCTGTAGAAGGAACTGTTCTTCATAGGTTGTAGCTATGCTGGTCTGATGGAGCATGAGGCCAATCAATGTACAACAAGAAAAATATAACTTTAAAACCACAAGATTATATATTATATAAAAAAATATTTATTTAAACCCTTCAAATATTAAGTTTTAATATCAAGATGATATGGATAAGATTTCAAATATATATTATCATTATTTAGATGTTAAAAGATTTGTACTGTTTTATGTGTCAATAAAATTATGCTTGCATAGTATCATATACAACCATAATATTTAAATTTTTATAGGGTATGCTGTCTTTTTTTAAAGAACGGAGACAAGATCTGTTGAGCATTGAAACTTATATTCAGAAAAATAAATCGGAATTAATACAATCTTTTCTACACAAATCAGTCACTTCTGAAGAAAGGATTTATCCTTTGGTTGGTACTAAAACTTTCTTAGAGTTTGTTATCGAAAATCCATTTCAAGTTCCGAAAAAAGTAGAAATTATCTGGAAATGTCCAGAATTATGGTAAGTGCTATACTGTCATACTATCATAGTAAAATGATTTTAAAAAGTGTATGTTAAAGGTTTGTTTCATCTATATATTTTTATTTGTGCACAATTTTTATTATAATGGCAATTTTTCCATGCTTACAATTTTTAATATTTGTTTTAGATTATCATTTTTTATACTTATGTATGGCATGCATATAATATTCATTTGAATGAATAGTTACTTAAATATTATCTATGTAAATATAGTATTATTTAACATAACAAAAACATATTAATCTTATTTAACAGAATTATCTAAAAATAAATTTGAATTAAAAATCTTTTGATTCCTTTCCAATACACTATTATATTACAACACATATTATAACAAATTTGTAAAACAGGTTTGTGTAGTAATAAAATTGAAGACAAATAAAAAAGTTAAATATGGATCAATAAGCTTTTGTTGGTTTGGACTATTATTATAATATCAGAATCTTTATATTTATTAAAGCTGATTAATTTGCAATAATATTTTTATGTATTTGTTGTTTAATTCGACAGATATATTTAATTTATAGAAAAATATTATATACATCATAATAATGTTTTTAAAATAATAGGAATTATTTAAACATTTCAGCAAAGAATTTTGAATATTTATAAAATGTAAAAAATACATTTTTAAATTATCAGTATTTTCTTTTAGTGTTTTAACAAAATTTTGGAAACACTATATTTTTAATATATATTCAATGAGATTGATTTTAAATTTACATCAAATAAGTTCTAACGCAAAAGTATTGGATAATTGAAAGAGAATGATCTTCATTTTCTAGCTAAGCAACTTTTATGTTTCTTATTAAACTCTTAAACATAATTTATATTAATGTTGTATTGAAAATTTGTTTCAAATGTTTAGGAAAAATATGAAATGCTTATACCCTCAAATAACTACAATTCTGTTGATTTTAATTTTACATTATTGTTGAAAGCAATTATAATGTCTTGAATCTTTCTCCAGCCTAGTTACAGATGTTAAAGAATGGCAGGCGCTTAGAACAATAAATTCCATATCCCAACAAGTGAAACCTTTATTATTTGGAGATTCTAGTCAAAATATACCAACCATACAACTTCAACAAAATGAAAAAGTCCATATACCATTTACTTACCAATGTTTATCTGTTCATACTAGTCAAATGGATTTGTTCAAGGTAATATTGTATTAAAATTTTTATTACTAATTTTTATTATCACATCTGGAAAAGTTTCCAAAGAAAATTCTATAATCGCAAATTTTCTTTTAGGGCAGTTTCAGGGCATCACTTTACTGCAGAAATCTTGTCATCTATACCTGCTTTAAACAGTTTAGATTCTGCTATCAAGGTAAGAAAAGTAATGAAAATTTCAATGCAAAAATTTATTGGTAATATATTTTTCTTTATTTTAGCATTCAATGCATGTTTAAATTCTATAGCACCATGATTCAAAGATATCGACCTTATTACAAATTACAAAAATTTGTTTTCATAGCTACTATTTATTAAATGTTATAATTAAGGCTTTGGTTCATTATAGATGGTAAAAACAATTTTGCTCTCATCCGTCTTGAATCACATTTTAACCAAGAAACAAGGAAAAACACACACAATTTTAACCTAAATGTAATTGAATTATGTCTAAATGATTAGTCTGTCAATTCAGTGACTTAATTAAACAGCTTTAAATTTGAGCCTCAGAATTTTATTCCTGTTAAAAATGTACCTTGTGAAGAAGTTAAATATTTGTCAGTTAGAAGATTTAATATGTGACATTAAAAACTTTCTATTTAAAAATGTTTTCACTTCTTTTAATTATTATATCTTGTAATTTATATTATTCTAAAAGGTAATATTATTATGAAGCGTATTTGCCAATCAGAAATTAAATAAGCAATTAAAACTTAATAAGCATAAAATAAAAATATATACATGTATTATGGAAACAGACTATTTACACTTATTTTAAAGGCACTTTAAATAATTCAGGATAGAATTTACACAAAATAGTGAAATGATATTAAAAATGTTTGATACTCTTTCTTCTATGCCTTATAAATGTGATATTTATTAGATCATGTACGTAATATCGTAATGTCAATTATCAAATGTCAAAACATTTTCACCAATGTTATTGCATTTAGAATGCAATTCTTTAATATTAGAAATGTATAGAAGTACTTTCAAATATTTCAATGTAATATAGTTCATAAATGTAAAATACAATAAGTATACAGAGGTAAATTATATTTTAGATAATTATTATAATTATCCACCTAAAAATTATTTTTAATATATTATTTACTCACATAAATAAAATCAGTCTTCAAATATTTAAAAATTTTTATGAAATATGGCATAAATTAGTTTTTTGGTTAGGTATTATTTGCATCGGTATAATGATAATGAATCATTTAAAAATAACATTATAAATGTATTCTTTCATTGTTAAGAATAAAATAAAAATGTTATCTTTTTTTATTTATTAAATTCTTTATTCGTTTTTCATTAAGTAGTATAAAATAATTATGTTTTCTGTTTTAATTTGTAGGTGCGCTTTGTGACAGAAGACCAAACACTTCTTGCAGTTTTAAATTTGACAGTTCAACCTCTTCCCCCTTCGTTCACACATGTCTTTAAATTTCTATCAATGGAACATTCAATGTTTAAAAAAAGTATACAAATAAATAGAGGTTAGATATTACCTGTTTCTATATTATAACACATATGTTATTTATTTTTACATTGTTAAATAATAAACATTTTTTGAAACTAAAAATTAAATACAAATTCCATTTTTTTTAATTTTCTGTTATTAATTTATTATTATTATTTTGTTTCTTTTAGTTTAGAAGTTGTTTGTATATATATAATTTTGATCTTGAATCAACCTTTTTTTTTCACTTTTGATCACTCTTTTTCATGGGACTGAACTTGTAGATGCATGAAAATTTATGTATAAAGAATGCTATTTTATGGCATTGCTATTCAACTAATTGTGTTTCTGATAAGTCCTGTGCTCATTCTCTTTTTCTTATTGCTATCTATATATATTTCATGTTTGTTACAGATATAAGCAGTAATGAGCATATTGCTGTTAAATGTACAAACTCAGAAGTTGTGTGCCTCATTCAAGAAAATCAAACTTTGGAAGGAAATGTGAATTTAAGTATAAAGGTACTTATACCTTTCTTTTGAAAATGTGTATAAATATTTTGGGAATAGGTAAATTTTACATTGTTCAAAATATTTCTCTATAAATAAGTAATGAAATATGTAATATTTATTTCTTAGTACTTAAATTATCAAAATTTCAGCATGCTATTTTTATAATCATTTGATTATTACATTTTTTTTCATTTTGTACTAATATTGTTCATTTTTCGAAACTTAATATTCCTTTATATATTCTTTAATGCATCAATGTTTCTGTATTTCATTTGAAAGTGTTATTTGTTAATAGTTTATGCATAAAGCTTTGGCAATGGAAGAACTCTTTTTTAAAAGACAATCTTATATACCTTTTCTTGCCTTAAAGCAAATATCATGTTGTTGTTTATTTAAAGCTTTAAATGCTTTCTTGAAAATTGACATAATCCCAATTGTTGATAATTATTATAATTTCCTACCTTTAATCCATAGTAATAATTCTCAAACATTAAAATAAAATGGTCTGATATAATCCACTTGTATAATTGTTTTATTTGACATGCCTTATATCACATCTAACTTAGCATAATATGTTTTGAAATTTAAATGCATTTTATGCCAAAGAATTATTAATAATAGCATATTAAACATCGATAAATTAGCATACGTCTTCTGTAAAATTTTCTCTAAAAAGTAGGCTAAAAATAAAAGTGTTTTTTTTTTTTTAACATTTTTAATGCAAGTATAAAAGCAAGTAAAGGAAAAAAAATTGAGAAACAAGAATTCATTTTAAAAGAAATTACTGAAAAACTTTAAATTCTGAATTAAATTATAAAAAACTCTCCAATAGTTCATTATCTTAACATCTGTTAAGAATGATGAAAATTCCATAAGTATCACTGTCAATCAATCAATACTATAATTTCACCTTATTCTTTCTGGAGAAAACCATCATTATTCTTGATATTATATGCAGTGGCTTGTACCAAAAAAATCTAAACATGCAATCCATGGATAATAGGCAGAAAATTATAATAATAAAACTGTATTTAAATAAAAAAAAATTATTAAAAATAGAGATATTTCAAATCTTGATCACTAATCAAGTTTGTAAAAAGATTTTTACAATTTTTCTTTATTAGGCTCCAACTAGAGCTGCTGGAAAATGTACAGAATTTTATATATTCATATACAAAGATAAATACCGTATAGTACCATTTCAAGCTTGGAGTATAAGTGTTTGTCCTTTACAGAGAATAGACCTATCATGTGTCGCTGGCCAGCTTTTAAGATCATCTTTATTGATAAGGTATGTTGCAAATCTGTTTTCCATTGTCATGTATTTAAACCATTTTACTAAACAAATGATCTCAAATGTAAGGAATTTGAATGATATAGTACAAATGGTGTATTAAATGTATTATTCATTATAGCTCATAATACATTTAATACACCATTTGTGATAATGATTCATTGCATATAATAATGAGTTATAGAAAGCTGCTTTTATCAAGCTTGCATAGAAGCTGATCTTTATACACAAATTTAATATTTTTTCCAAATACAGTTACAGTATATGTATGCAAGTTTGGCAATCCAAATTCACCATTTTGCAAATCAAATTCACTATTCTCAAAATTAGAGTTTTATTTACATGTTAGTACTTGTATATATGCATACTTATATACATAAATTCGTATTTGTCAAAATTGCAACACCATGAAGTCATCATCAGAATTAAATGGAATTTAATACACTAACGACTTGTATTGGTACAAATAAATGATTAAATTTTCAAAGCCAAAGAACATTATTAAGAGTCCGAAATCAGTATTTGGAGTAGCCTGTAAGTGCTGCTATATTACGTGGCATGGAGTCAAACAGATTTTTAATGTCTGCCTGAAGAACATTTCCATATTGTTTGTATGCTTACCCAAAGTTCAAAGAAGCTGTAGGACAAGGATCACGAGTGAGACGCTGATCAACGAAATATGTTCAATAGGCGACTGAGTAGGTCAAGAAAGAAACTACATGTGTTCTGCTGAAAAGAAGTCTTGAACATTTATTGCAACATATGGGTGGGATATTATCCTGTTGAAAAGATAGCTCCAATATTGCCTTTGAGGAAAGAAACGACTTCGGGCTCCAGCACTTCACTGATATACCAGTTTCTGTTAAGATTACCCATAATTGGTAGCAGCTGAATATCGTGCATGATACACAATCATATTCGTCCACTATGGCGATTATATTATATCTTTATCAAATAGATTTAATATTATAAACACATACTTGATTAACTTGTTTTATTCATTTAATATCTGTTATAGAGGAACTCATGCTACGAATTTAGTGAGGTGCTCGTCCAACTCTAAAGATTTGCAACTTCACCCATCAGAGTCCTTTGTCTTGTCACCTTTTGCTGTTCAAGAACTATCGATGAACATCAGGTGTCTCTTGCCAGGAATAAAAAGTAAAAACAAATCCTTACAAATTTTTTATGTTTTTTAACTTGCTTCGAATTATTGTCTTAATTACTATTGCATAGTACTTTTATATGCTAATATAAAAAACATTTTTCAAAATAATTAATAAACTATTTCGAACTAGTAGAAAAGAAGGTTTGCCTGCATTGCTAAATGTGCTCCAAATTATGAAGCATTATAGCAATGTGAATTTTGGTATAATTGTGTCTTTATTGAAATCAGAATTATCTGTCATTAGAAAGGGGGAAACTTAACTTTCGTTAAAGATTTTAACTCTTTAATGTTAGTATAAATTAATGGTTAATTTTAAACCCCTTAAATTTTTAATGTACTCAAGTTATTTATATAAATACGATATAGCCAACCACATTAATTCGAATTGTAAGAAATATATTTATCTGAAGGCGTACAAGAGAAGTGTTACATTTTTGCGTTATATTTTGTACATCAAAATTTCCATTTTTTTTCGTGCATCTATATATAACCCTTAAATATGGCAATGGAAGTATAAACCAAAGCATTGGTTTATGTAACTTGCATATTTTATATATAAAAATATTTCAATACAATTTTATAGTCAACTTTTTAGTTTATATTATTTTTGCAAACATGATGTTCATAGAATATATTTAATTTTTGACTAAAAATGTTATTATTTTTAAACGTTTTGCTTTTCGTTGTGTGTTTCGTTTCATTTTGAGATAAATATTTCTGTGCACTTTTGATAAATTAGCTGGACTAAAATTGCCTTATGTTTTCAGATATTTCCAGATAACAATGGTGAACCAAGCCTTGGAACAAATACTCCAATCGTGGCTTCTAGTCTTATCCTGCCAAAAGCCTTCCGTGTCCAAAGCATTTCAAGTGCATCTCTGTCTCAAAAGAGACTGCCAAAGTAAGTTGAATCAAGATTTTCATCAAGCTGAATTAATTTTTCAATGCACGCACATATTTAACAATATAAAAAAAAAAAATTTTCAGTCAATTCCTACTTTTTTTCCCACTATATTGCAGAAAAGTCATTTACAAATAATTTCGTTCATTTTTACAAGTTTATCTGGCGCCATCTGTTGGTAGATATAGGCAACTTATATGTAAAAAACTAAAATTAATTAATTTAATTTAATTACTGAATTAATATTTGGAAAAACTATATTAACATCCAGTGTCATCCACCACAAGTTAAAAAAAATGTATTTGAAAGTCAGTGGACGAATAAAAAGTATTTTATTAACGATTGAAAATTTGAACAAGATATATATAGGGAGAGTGTGAGCTAATAGAAGGAATTGAAAAAATTAGATTATTGTTTTTAATTTATTAAAAACAAAAATCTAATTAACCCTTTATTTGTTTAATTAAAAATTGATCTTTAACCTTGTTTAACAACAAGTGTTAACTAGCCTCCAGGTCATTGCAGACTATTTATAAAGAATTAAAATTCACTTATGTTAATACTTACTTATTTCTCTCTTCAGCGCATCACGTACACCAATCCGTACCCGCAAGAGCGGATCTTTGTGCTGCATTCTAGTCATCCGCATCTGCTGCAGTTGCGCGAGAATGAATTCTCTGTTGCAGCTGGAAAGCCCTACCTCATAGGACTGTACTTCATGCCGCAGGACTTCATCTTCACGGAAACCGTCTTCCTGTACCTCAACGACGCAGCTTCGGACAAAATGAAGAGACTTACTGTATCAAAGTTGTGTGCCAATAAAAGAACAATTTTTTTTTATGCAATTGTCTTATATATTCCACATACCTGTAATTTACATCAGTGTGCAAAAACATTTTTTATCATGTGTGAACATGATGTTGTCCTGGTTAAGGGTTCGTGGCGTAATCCAAAAAGTGCAGCAAGCAAATAAATACGACAATGGACGAATGTAAACATTGTTTAACGAATGTTAAACAATGTTTACATTTGTCACCATCATTTAGTAAGCGATCTTTCACGGCGAAGGCCGAGCGTGTGTGCATTTACATCAAACACCATCTTAAAACCCTTAGTAGAAAGCATCGAGATGTTTCCAAATCAAGATCTGGGGATTCACGTGTTGACTGCAAACTTTGAAACAAAAGTACGCGTGACCGTTTTATATGAAAAACCAGGATCGAACGACGATTGACATTAATGACACCATTGACGAGAGCTTGAATCCTTGAGAGCTTGAAAAATCGTGATTACAAAATAGTATTGGCCGGTGATTTCAATACTGATATGAGTACCGAGCGCGGACGAGAATTTTGCAAAGTAATGGATGAGATTTACTACATGACTTTGAGAAATAACATTGCTCAATATACAACGAGAGCTCGGACGAGCATTGATGCAGTGTTTTCAACACACAACGTAAGAACATGTGGCCTGCATGATAGTAGATGTTTTCAGTCATCACTTGCCTCTATACGTTCAAGTCTCCTGAAAAAACAAGGCTTCGTACGGCCGATCCACCAGAAGACGATGATCCAAGGCTGGAGTGTGGCCCCGATCCATGGAATTTTGCCGCACAAATTGACTGGGAAGGGGATGATGATGGATATCCAATGTAGCATAGTAAGCAGTAGATGTCCAATCGACGGTCGGGTTGCGTATATGCAACTTATCATGTTAACACTTGATAAGTTGAAATTTGGCCAGCAAATTTCAGTTTTAAAAATTTTTTTTAAATTAAAAAAAGAAATTTTTATACTACTTTAAACGACTGGAGTAATAATTTTAAACATGTTTAAGATGGAAAACCTATTTATCTTATGAAAGGCCAATTAAAATATATTTTTGTGACGTTTTTATAATTGCTCCCCCACCCCCTTTTTTCTGTTGTCTTTACAAAAATACTTTTTGAAAATCAACTTCGTGGGAGGATAGCTTATAGGAGTGGGAAGATAACTTATTCGTTTTATAGGAAAAATTGCCCCACATATGTGGAAGAAATACCAGGTATCCATGATATGATGGCAGGCGCTTTTACGTTCTCACAATTGCCACCAAGTCTCCTGGTTTCTAAAAGCAGTCATCTCAATGGAGGACACCAGCGTATTCGAACCTGATATCTCCTGCAAACTGTCTACGCATGTTTATATTGGATCATGAGGTGCCAATGCATTCACGTTATAAGAATAAAGTAAAAGTTTTCACACCTACCTGGGGCATGATATTTTAATGTCATATACCAAATTCAGAGAGTACAGTGTGATGATGATCAACAGTTAAGTCCGAAAAGAATGAAATTAATTCCGTTATGCATTCCCACCAACAACTTTAAGTTGTGTTGCTAAAAGTTGGTACCCACCGAATACTAAAATCTCAAAGAGTACAACGCGCTGGATAGTCTATTGTCCCATCTTACTGCCTTAAAATTCGCCATTGATTTCAACTTGAATTACATACAATTTCTCTACTCTAGAATTTTGTAGAACACCGGAAAGATGACTTTTTAACATGATGTTTTTTTTTTTTTTTTCAATTCCCACTATTAGTTCACACTCTCCCTATATATATCTTGTTCAAATTTTCAATCGTTCGTAAAATACTTTTTATTCATCCACCAAGTTCAAATACATTTTTTTTTAACTTGTAGGGAATGACACTTGATGTCAATACAGATTTTTCAAATATTAATTCATTCATTAAATTTAATTAATTAATTTTAGGTTTATATGGGAGAAAAAATTTCTCTTGTATAAGATATTTAGCAGGATATAAATTTAGGAATGAATACCGTCAGTGGCGAAGCGTGTAGATCGCTGGAAAAAAATTTCTTTTTCAGATTCTTTTTCATTCAGGGTTCTAGTCTGAGTCAAGGAGGGAACAAAATGGAAAATGAAACATGTGAATAAATTAGTGAGAGAGATGGAAAGTGTATATGTGTGAGAAAGAGAGAGAGAGAATTTTTCTAACGTAATAAAATAAATGAAAATTATTTATAAAGGACTTTCTGCAATATAGTGAAAAAAAGTAGGAATTGGCTTGACTTGAATTGAAGAAGTAGGAATTGAAATTTTTTTTTATATTACTTGTTAACAGGAAACCTGGATTTGTTTCACGGCGTCTGGAAAATTTAGCCTTTGGTGAACAGACATTAATGGTAGCAAGTTTTATGAATAAGATGAACAGAGACTATCTAAACTTCGTTGTCAGTTTGACAGAGAATGGTTAAATTTAAGAAGACTGGGAAGGATACTAACCCAACGCGATTAGTAAACCTCTTCGTTTATTATCAACTCTATCATTCCGAAATGATTCTTTTCCAGGAATATGGAAATTGCGATCTCTACTTAGGAAGGTTTATTATTGAATTGTATAAAGATTTTTTTTTTTTTATCTCGAAAGCTAAATTATCCAATATTTTTTGATCGAATATGCCTTGCGCACTGCAATAGAAGCAATCATTAAGAAAAAAAAAAAAAAAGAGAATTGAGGAAAAATTATGCTTTAAGAGCATTTTTGAACGTAAAGGAACATTAGGGAAAATATGTAATTCGAAAAAAAAAAAAAACAGCAATTTGTCCTGGCTGATTAATCTGTTCAAGTCCCCGAATCTTGAGAGCAAACAACTTTAAATTTTCATTCCTTGAGCCCTTTCCTAATTTATGGTGTATGTTGACGTTGTACTGACCGAAACATTGGTAAACTGTTGAATTGCCAGGCTGACAAATGCGAGATAAGATGCGGCATGTTTAAATAACAATGTGGTACTTTCGTTCCTTAAGTGATTAAGACGATTTAAAATTTAAAAATGTTGACTTTCGCTACAGTTCTTGTTGGTGGCTTTACGAGGGCCATTACATAGGGAACATTTAAAATCTTATGTAGAACATGAAAAAGTAGGGTGTAATTCATAACAATTTTTGTATACTGCTGGATTCTTACACTTGTTGACTTCATGAATAAGAGAGAAAATATTTTGTCACGGGTTATCGATAAATAAGAACATTTTTATTATATATGTCACAACGTTGCGTATTACGAAAGAATACTACTTCTTCTTTTTCAGTGGCGTAACAGCCCACTGGTGGTTCAAGGCCATTTAGATTACCCAATTCAGGTCGAATATTCCTTGCGGTCCATTGCAATAGAAGCAATCATTAAGGGAAAAAAAATTGAGGAAAATTATGCTTTAAAAGCAATTTTTGAACTTAAAGGAACATTAAGGAAAATATGAAATTTGAAAAGAATTATAACATGTTTTTTTTTTTTTTTTTTGTTTTTTTTTTTTTACGGGGGTAGGGTTGTCAGTTCTGCGCCCAACGCTCTACAGTCATATTAGACTGAGACCTACGGTTTAAATTGGGTTGCGAACTACTACAAACATCCATGGCACCGCCGGGACTCAAACCTGAAACTTGTGATCCAGAGCTCTAGTCACTTGGGCATCAGGCATAGAATACTGATATAGGCTGAAACTAAGCCTGGATCGTATTGCCATGATTAAGAGGGATTTCTAAATCGATGCAGCTCACAGATATCGTATTCCTTGAAAATTGTATTCCTCGTCGAATTTCTGAGTTAAATGCTTTAATGAAACGTGAAAAAAATGCTCTTTAGTAAGGTTGTGGTTGTTTTTTTTTTTCGTGAATGAGGCGGTCAGAATTGGTAATCATAAACATAACTTTAATGGGGGACTTGTTCTATGGCAGTATCTAAATGATCAATAACAGTTTACAATATCTAGTAATTAGCGTGTGTCCGATATTTTTATCTTTGTTAAACTTGAAAACTAATAATCTTTCAGGATTTTGTTCCTCCGAGTTCCTTAAGAAAAAAAAAAAAATGTATTCTGGAAGATTAAACTCAAATTTGCTGTTGTATCGTATTGACTGTAGAAATGCAAATACATATTAAAAGCAGAATCAATTAAAGCGAGGTCATTTGTGGAAATTTAGGGCATTTTCAATAGAGAAATAACACCCATGAACTGAAAATATTTATAATTAAACAGTTGTTAAAAAAAAAATCAAGAAAAAAATTGTTACGTACTACTACTGTGCTTAAAACGTAAGACTAATTTTTTTTTTTTTTTTTTTTTTTTTTTTCAAAAGCTCTTTATTTATTCTTCCAAATTTATTTCATCGCCTTCAAAGTAATCTCTGGACACAATACACTTATGGCAACTTTTTTTCCAATTCTCAATACATTCTAAAAGTCATCGGCAGGGACTGCCTTCAAAGCGCGCGCCGATTCACGTTGAATCTCTTCAATCGACTCAAAACGGTGTCACCGGAGTGATCTTTTGAATTTAGGGAATAGCCAGAAGTCACACGGTGTGGGCTTCTGGTTGGTTGTGGAACGATATGGGTTTTATTTCTGGCGAAAAAGTCATGCAGAATCAATGGCGTGAGCTGACGCGTTATCGTGATGCAAAACCAAGAGCTGTCTTTCCATAAATGTAGTCTCTTTTTGCGAATAGCTTCACGCAAACGACGCAACGTTAATACAAGTTCTTTGCTCAATTAATTCAAACATTTCAAAAATCGCCGAAATCACTTTTAGCGTCTCACAAAGCCAATAGTAACTCGAACCCGAGACCTGTTGCACCGAGCGCGAGAGCGCTGGTCACTCAGCCCTCATCGTCTTCCAAATGAATTACTTTAAAATATATAGAACGTTTACAGACCACCCGTTAAGGAAAACTCACCCTCACTACAAACCATTTGGATACGGCTCGAGAGCTTGCACTATTAAAGTATAGTAGAGATTTTAGTTAAACTTACTTTCAGAAAAAATCGAATTTAACAGACTATTTGGTTTGACGAATTTCGGTCATTATAGTTGCTACCATCAAACAACTATGATGCCATTTTTTTGGTCATCATCCCAGTTCACTCTTTTACTTTGATATATTTTGAATAAATTGAGGAAAAGCAGCATTAGCGAGCATAAATCTCAAAGTTACAAGTCAAGTTAAGCTAACTTGAGATAAAGCAGCCAAATGGAGAATTAAAAAACATGTCAAGTCCAATATATAGTAAACTCTTCCGAAATCGAGAATCAACAGTGTAAAGCAATCGGCGTTACTGAAACAAAGTTGTAGTTTCAAATCATTTTCAGTTTTTTAAAAATTTTATTCTAATAGAAGATAATGTTTTTATGCTGAGTTGGACATAATGGTAATTCATATTTTTCCGTTATCTTTCCACTTTAAAAAAAATTTCAACATTTTTATTGTATTTTTTTTTTTATTGCATAAAATATATATTAAACGAATTATTTCATAGAAAAACCAGTTTGTTGTTAGCCTTATTGTAATATATTCTTTACAAAATAGGCTTCTAATTAGAATTGAAAATGTATTTTTAAATCCTGCATTTTTTTAAAAAATGTATTATGAGTGATATCGCATATGTTTAAGTAGGAACAGAACCACCAATAACTAAAAACAATCTTTTTAAAAATCTAAAGAGTCAGTTTTTTTGAAGTACTTGCAAGGACCCACATAAATTTTTTTTTTTATTTATGCAGGCTTTGTTTGGCATATGCGTTAAGTTAAATACTATTATTTGATTAATAAATGAAGACGTTAATCAATAATGGGAAAAGGATGACTGGAGTTATTTATTGTAGAATTTTCACTGCTAATGCAGCCAATCCATCTAGTTTTGATCTTCCTTTTAGATTTTGTCTGTTTTAAAGGAAGATTTAAAAAGTTTATGCTAAGTTTCATACGGGAAAGGTTACAGGCAAATTATAAAAATTTTTTAGAATAGATAAATGTCTTTTTTTTTTTTTTTTTTTTTTTTATTATATAATTTTGTTGTATAGTTGTTGTATTACGTTTAAAATATATATATTTGAAAGATTGAAATATTGGTTTTTTTTCCAGAATTGTTCCTTAAAAATTATTTAAATCATTCTATAATATATCTACGAAATCTATGTTTTTGTTTTATGTAAGGTCCAAACCACATGGGAATATTACAGTTGTATGAAAGAACAAGTCCAATTATTGTCTTTGTGACAGATTTTTGTTCTTTAACGAATAGAAATCGGAAATATCAGTTAAAAATAATAATTAGTTACGCACAGAAATAAATTAATACTTATTGTGTTTTACTTAAAAAAAATTTACTTTTGAAATGAGATGAGTAAGCTGTTACTGATTAATTTGCAATCCTAATATAATTTAGGTTTATAGATTCTTTAGCGAAGAAAATTAAACGTTGCATTGAATATTTGTCTATGAGGATTTATGGAAATAATATCATAAATAATGAGTAGATATTTCAAAAATCAGCAGAGTGAAAACTACGTAATCGAATGTCGAATAGTATTGTTTTTTTTGAAAATTGTTTTTTTTTTATAGTTAAAATCATTTTATACAAGTTGTTTTTGTAAATATCTGAGTGTTCTTTCTTTGTTTTGCAGATGCTCATATAAAAAGAATCTTTTCCTCTGTCTATATCGTCAATTAGGATAGTATGTTGCACGTATGTTTCAAAATTTTTATTGCAGTCTCCGTTTTATTGTTATTTATTAACTGCAACTTTTATTAATAGTAAAGTAATTATTATTATTGACAGTAATTCTATTAACTGCACTATTTATTATTAATAATTCAGTTTCAGATATCAGTGAAGTTTAACATTTTGAATTATTCTACAAAATTCCTTTTTGTAATCAACCCATGTACAAAGAGCAACGCATTTAACGACATATAATTCTCTAAATCTTATTCTTATTGCATATTCCAATTGGATCAGATAAGATTTGCATTGAGAATGTTCTGATTATTAGATAAAACATGCTACATCGAATAAACATCAAATTTATTTATTTTCTTATGTTATTCGCTTTATTTATGAGAATTGTATGCAATTATTTGTAACCTTAGTATAGCATGGCATTATTACAATACGATTTGTGGCTTAGAGAAATTTCTGCAGAACATGAGATTCTCGCCACATTATTTATCTTTAAAGCGTTCGAGCATTGAGCGAAAATCTCCTAACTACAGCATTATACAGTAAATTTTGAACATTAAAATTGGTAAATAATATAAGGAAAAACACTTATTACAATGTGTAATATTTATTATAGACATATTATTAGTTATAAATTGACAATAGCTTTTATATAACATAGTCATCGTATGTTTCGTATAGTAGAAATTCTTAAAAATATTGCTTTATAATAACTTGATAATAGTACAATATTACTGTTCGAATTATAGCGATTCGGCAAATGGCAGGATAGAAGGTATTAAAGAACTTAATTTTCCAATCGTGTAAATAGACTTCGGTATAAATAATTTTATAGAATTTCTGGCGTTAAATTAGATTTTATTTTTACGATTCTACAAATGTACAGAAGGAAAAAAAAAAAAAACCTCGAGAACACGTGACGCAATGCAGGATAATTAGTCTCTATATTAGTCATAGATATTAGTCAGGACAATTAGTCTCTCGATTTCATATTTATTTGTTGCAAAAAAAAAGTATAGAGTAATTCCTAGGGTTTTGTTATCGCTCATTTCGTATATAGATTTAAAAGTTCTTATTGCATATGCTCGTACGTTCTGGCTGGTTTAAACAAAGTACTTTGGCTGCGGAGCAGCCACACACTTTTATCTTGATGTTGGAGAAGCGTTGCTTTAGGTCAATGCCCATTGAAATTTTATGCCACAAATTTTATATCCCGAAATATATAATTAATAAAAAATAAAAAGAGAAAGGTAATATAATAAATTAAGAGACAAGAATTTTTTTTTTTCCCAAGACTTTAAAAATAAAATGTATAAACATTAAATGAGAAGAAACTATAAAATTAGGAGGCCCACCATCCGGTGGATCTTGCAGTAATGGCACTTCAGATAAAGGAATGAGGGGAAAAACAACGCATTATATGTTAAGAACAGTACGTTGTATTTTTTATTTTTAAACAAAGAAATATCACACCTAGGAAGAGAATTTAAAACCGAATTGCAAGTGTGAGGAAGATTATTATCGAAATTTTAAATATAAATTGGCGAATGTTTGGGAAGTTAAGCGATTGGTCAAATATCCTGATTCCTGAAGTACCAAGGCGAGTTGGTGATCATCCGAAGGATTTTGTTTTCAAGTCTTTGGATGATATCCAAATTACCTTTTTCGGTGGACCCTCAAACTGACTTGTATAAGTAATCATGGGACGCATGCAATATATGTAAACAAGCATTTTGTTATTATTGCATATAATGCGCAATGCTTGTACACTATTGTTGAAATTATAATCTAATTAGAACACAAAAAAAATCTAACTGCTAATCAAAAATACAAATATAATTTATATATTTTTAACATTAGCAATATATAAATTCTATGTATTTTGAAAAGGGATTTTTAAAAATTTGCTTTTAGTTCAAAGATATTAATATTTTCGTTTTCAGCTTATTAAGAATGCCTTTAGGAAGAAATCTTCTCAAGATGGTGAATCTAAAGTAAAGAAAAGCCGGCGCACATCAACTGTCTTGGAGTGGTTGAATATGTATACTTATTTGCTCAAATAAGTGATGACCAGAATGATCATTCTGGTCATCACTCATGTTTTAAACTTACTCAAAGATGTGATTTTTATGCTCTGCAAAACTGCGAAGACATCATTTATTCGGGTCACAAGAAACATTCTATTATTGCTAATTGACTTCCTAGAATCCCTTCACATCAATCTCGACTGTAAAAATATGCGCATTTGCGACGAACTGGAAAGCACATGTACTCAAACTTCCACTAGCATCATTGACCTTGCCTCGGAGATTAACTTATTCGCCCAACAGGAAAATTCTAATTACTTGGACTTGTTATTTAAACTTTGGGAAGTATCGACCGGTTGCTTTACATTTATATTCATCAAAATACGTTTAGAAATAATGAGTATGATGGAACATGTTGTCATGCAAATCAACAATTGTGTAATTAATTTGTTTTTCAACAGAACCAGTTAATTGAAACATTTCATTTTGAACATGACAATCTCAAATTTGAGCTGTGTCAATTAGATCTCTTTTTATCCTATGCACTTATACTGAATATTAATGATGTATTGAACACGCTTCTAATTTATATTTAAATTAATTACTTAATTTTCCCCATCACTATACTCGTTTTTTATCGTTAAAATATATCTCCAATATTTCGAATTCTATTAATTTAATGCAATATTATTTATCTAATGCTTCTTATGTGATCTAATGTTATTTTCAAAGTTATGTTGATATGACTAATGACAGGGATTAAATTAATAATGGGATTAGATTAAGTAATTTGTTTACCAATTAAAATCTATAATATATTAACAGATTATTAAAAAAACTCCAAATAATAGTATTTTAGAATTCGAATTTTTAGGGGAACTAAATATTATTTCTAAAGTTAATAACATTTTGTATTCAGTATCTCTATTGAGAAATATTTACTATTTAAATGCGATGTGCCCTTATTATTGAAGGAGAACAGTGAATGAATTTTATTGGGTGACAGCTTATTAACATTGTAATCACTATATGAATTTTATGACTTTCTGCAAAAATTACATTTTTATCATTTATTTGTATTGTTGTAATAAATATTTTTATGGTAGCTTATTAGTTTTCATTGCTGAATTTTTATTTTATTTTACTTGAAACTTTGTTTTGAATTACTTCTTGTAATACATAAGCTTAAGAAATACACGAATTCTTAAATACTAGCATTTTTAATAAATACTTTTAAATCTCACTTTTATTCCTCGATTGTGCAAAAATGGTAAATTTAAAATAAATCCAAAAGCAGCGAACGATGCAGAAACGATTTTTTTAATCATGTGTGAACATGATGTTGTCCTGGTTAGGGGTTCGTAGCGCAATCCAAAAAGTGCAGCAAGCAAATTGAATAATGGATACAACAATGGACAAATGTAAACATTGTTTAACGAATGTAAACAATGGGAATAGGAACAGTGATATCTTGCTGTTGTCTGAAACATGGACGATATTAAGAGACACATTCGAATTAAATGGTTTTGATCACCATCATTTAGTTAACGATCTTTCACGGTGAAGGCCGAGCGGTGTGTCTATTTACATCAAACACCATCTTAAACCCTTAGTAGAAAGCGTTGAAATGTTTCAAATCAAGATCCGGGGATTCCCGTGTTGGTTGCAAACTTTAAAACAAAAGTATGTGTGGCCGTTTTATATGTAAAACCAGGATCGAGCGACGATGACATTATCAACGCCATTGACAAGAGCTTGGACAGTAAAAATCGTGATTACAAAATAGTATTGGCCGGTGATTTCAATATTGATATGGGTTGATATGCGGACTAGAATTTTGCAAAATAATGGATTCAGCAGATTTCTGTTTTCTAATTTAATTTAGTTCTGAAACGCCAAACGATATTTTTTTTTTTTTGCTCTCACACTACAACGAAAAACGACAAATGCTAGGCATGTTTCACATATGAACGCGACTTTAAAGCGAAATTAATTCCAGATCCTGGTTTATTTCAACCAGTGTTAACTATTGCTTTAAAATTTTCATTTTCTTTCTGCTTTAATTTTTTAAATTTCCATAATTATTTGAAGGACTACTTTTATCTGAGCAACTTAATCTTTTTGAAATTTTGATATAAACATGAGTATTTATTTTTTCCTTTATTGTTCATAAAGAAAAAAAAAAAATAAATATTAAAAAGCTACTTAAAAAATAGTATTAACTAAAATTTTCAACAATGAGAGTGAAAAACTCGCACTTTGTTCACTCCGATATACTTTTATAACAATTGAATTATTAACAATTATGTTGTATGAATCACTATACTAAGAAAAATGAAAATAATCTCGACAGTAATAAACGAAGTCGAACCGAAACTATGTGGATTATGGATTTATTGTGCCAGAAATAGGCATAATAAATCCATCGAATAGAAAGTCCTTTGTTGGAGAAAAAGCAATTAACTCTCCTGATATATATATTTTTTTTCCAATGCAGCTGGCAAAGAGACATGGACGTTACCCACTTTGTATTACCCAGGAGACGTGTGTCACTTGAAGATAAGCCACGGACGCGGAGTAACAATGCCCCCACAACGCTCTACGATCCTATTAGACCGGGACCTACGGTTTAAAGTGGATTCCGAACCACTACACACATCCATGGCACCGCCGGGACTCGAAGCCGAAACCTGTGGAACCGAGCTCCAGAGCGCTAGCCACTCGGCCATTCAGGCCCCACTCTCCTGATCTTGAAGTGACAAAATAGGTATCCCAGTCGCTCTTTTATTTTGATACTATTTTGAATAAATTGAGATAAAGCAGCATATGCGGGCATAAATCTCAAAACATCTGGTCAAGTGACAGATATTTCGGCTTGTTGATCCTTACGCAAGTTAGTTTTGTTCACTTTTTTTGGCAAGTCAGACCTTAATTTCTCAATTTATGAAAGAAAGAATAACGCATTTGATTATTTGTGTGATAAAAATGCATTTAAAAATTTGACACTGTACAAATACATATTAAAAAAAAAATGATAAACTATTCAATGTGATTTTTGATAACAAAAAATAAATATTTTGCTTTAAACATGTTAATTATAGTAAATACAATACTTGCTCAACTTATTATAAAACTAAAGATAAACAAGAAAATTGATTCTCAAAAATAATAAAATTGAAATATTCCCATAAGTTCTGTATATTATTGAGGTTTTTATTGACAATTGCTTATGGAAACACATTATCTAAGTTGATTTCTGAACCATTAAAATGCGTCTTATATGAATGTTTCTATGTAAAATAGAAGTGTAAAATGGGAAAACTTTATATTTTAATTGTAATTAAAATATAAAATTTTTTTGAACTTGCTATTAGTTAATTAATAAAACTGAAGGTGCTGTAAAACTTAGAAAGCATATTAAAGTATTTCTATGTTATTATAGAGCTCTGTGTGAATAAATACTTCTGAATATACTGAAGTCATATAATAAATATAAATCTGCATTAAATAATCCACATTCTATAACAGCAATGCACACAAATATTGAGTATTGCTGATATTAGTTTCGCCTGACTATTATCTTAACATAGATATTAATTGTTTTCCTTTCTGGCCTGCATTTTGATGAAGGTCTAATTTTCTAATTTTCAATAAATAAAATTATTTCAAGTGGGACATCAAAAATTGAAGAAATATCGAATTTATGTTACTAGCAATATATAAAAAGCATACATTGAATGTTGATGTTTTGGGAAACAGTATAAAATTTTTTAATTACTTTGTTTGCTTTCTGTAGGTATTATATAAAATAGTAAATATACTATTTAGGTAAAGTAATGAAAGAGTCTTCAAAGGGCTTTTACTAAAAAGATGTATATGAAAAGGAAATAAATGCAACGTTAAAGTATTAGACTATTTTAATGTAGAAAACAAGAGAAAATAAAATGTGAACCTAATTGCTGCAACAAGAAATAAAATAATTTTTGTAATAGCATTTGCCATTTTATATAATTCTAAGAGAAAATATTTATATAAAATAATTAGGTTATTTCATATTTTAACCAGAAATATCAGATGTTCTATACAATACCTGCTATTCATGCATTAAAGTTCAATTAAATTTAAATGTTACTATGTTTTATATAACATAGTAACATTCAAATTCTCAAAGTGTTTTTTATTGTTTTTAGGCGTGATTTAATAAATTATTAAATGATTTTTTCATTTCGCCCATGAATTTGAATTGCTTATATTGCCATTTATAAAAATTTCAGAATTTCTTTTTCAAATTTTTCATTTGTTTAATTGGTTCCTTCATAAATATTTTTAAATATCAACATTGTCAAAGGCAACATTCAGTTACTTTATATTTGCACATGCAAGCTAATAGGTTCCATAAATGTAATGGATGCATCATAAAGTGTATTAGTGTTTAGAAACTCTTGGGTTCTATATGTTGCAGATTTTTTAAAAAATTAAACCTTGATTATTATTCAATATTGTTGCTTAATATTTTATTTTTCATTTTAATATTGCTGTATTAATTTTTTTCTAGATTAAATCATGGCTGAGGAGTATGAACCTGATGAGTATGTTACATTTTAAGTATTACATATAAATGTATTTGTATTTTTAAAAATGTAACTCATATTCATATTCAAATGCTAAATTTAAGTCGCTATCAATTCATTATTATATCTTTTAAGTTAGTATTTTAAAAAGGAAGATATAAACATCACTTAAACTAGTAGAGCTCAAACTTGAACACCCTGCTTAGCACGTAACAGATAAACTTTGTTGTTACCTCCCTTGAACTTTTTATTATAAGATGAACTTTTATGATAAGATTTATATTTTTAGATGGTGGTTTCAATTTTTTATTCATTTCTTTTTTTTTTTTTTTTTAACTATTTATAATAATATTTAAGAATAGAGATATTTTTATAGAAACTCAAAGTATTCTGAATACAGACCAAATGATGAAAAAATGAATGCTTGCAACTTCACTTTTCATAAAAAAGTGCAGTCCTAATTTATTTTTGCTCTGTTACAAATATGCATGATTGTCATACTATATGAATGAGCAGTGAAAATTTACATTCATACTATTCAATTGTAGATTTTTTTCCATTCAACAACATTGAAAAAAATGTAATAAAATATATTTTTTACTTTTATTTAAAAAGATAATTTTCACAGAAGTTTAAATTCTTAACGCTAACAAATTAATTTAATGTAAGAAATGCTAAATTTTGATTGTTCATTTTATCATAACGTATTTAGCTGCATAGAAATTTATATATTTTAGAATACTCATTTAGTTCTGTTATTTGCACATACAAACTGAAAAATTTAATGGCACTGGTTGAACTGGAAAACAATTTTTGTAATATTTCTAACCAAAATGATTGAAGCAATTTTTTTTAAATACATAAACTAAGTTCTCTAAAAAAAAAAAAAAAGCATTTCAGATTATTAAAAATAAAACTAGATAGTATTGCTCTATAGATTTTAGTTATCTGCTTGTGAAACTATTTTGTAAAAATTTATTTTATAGAATTTATTACTCTTTTTAATTTTATCATTTTTTCCTTTTTGGATGCATTGAATGTTTAATTGGCCCTGAAATTCTTCCATTATTTATTTGATAATCGTCATGTGGTATTTAGATTTGCTGCAATACAAATTTTATGTATGAAGATGATTTCTTTTTAACTATTTTTTTAGTTTCCTACAGAACCCTTTGATTTCGCAAATGAATAAAAGTATTGATTTCAGTTTAATATTTAAAATTAAATGTTATGAATAAACTGAATATTCACAGTTTAATATTTTAAGTTTGAATCAGGAAAAATATCAAGTATTCACAAGATTTATTTTAATACTTAACAAATTTCCATGTTTCATAGCAATTATATATTTTAAATAATATTTCATATTTTCAATAGTTGCTTTAAACATTGTCCTTCTCTTTCGAAATAAGTGTATTTAAATGTCTCAGCAATAAAACAAAAATGGAAAAGAATATAAATGATAGATTAAAAACTTTTAAATTATATATTTATTTTTTTAGTGCTGTTGGGGAAGATTTTGATGATGGAGAACCTGAAGAAGAAAATTTGGATGAGATTGAACCACCTGAAGTAATATATATGTATTGCAGATTAACCAAAAAAATATCTTTATTATAATGGATATTACATATTCTATTAAATTACATACATTTCTTTTGCTTTTGAAGTTTAATTACAATATTTGGTGGGATTAATTATAATATTTATAAAGATAAAAATTTATGTATATGTGTTCCAGTGTAACTTAAAAGCTACAACATTATGAAGTAAAAATTTTTTTCACTAGATTTATTATTATTGTTATCTGGTGCACAGCAAAAAAATTGTAAAATAATTTTTTTTAACTAAATCAAACCATAGAGTTGTATTATAATAAAGTTCATCTCTATATTATAAAGGCATCCTTATGTATATAAACATTAAGATCTCCATTTTTTTTTTGTACCAGAGTCGGAGCTGCTTTGCCCTTTGGTTCCTTTCAAACAGAAATTGCCTTTATAATATTGTTTTATAATTGTTTAATTTATTTTATTACTTTTATAATTTTTTAAAATTTTTTATTGTATTAAAATCGAATATTTATTTGATAGGAAGAAAATTTTGAAGTTATTCCAGCATCTGAACAACCTCAGTCAAATCAGAAACGAATTACCACACCATTTATGACAAAATATGAACGAGCTCGGGTGCTTGGTACAAGAGCATTACAAATAGCGTAAATAATCTATCTTTATAAAATTTTGTTATGCCTCCTTTAAATTAAATTATAAAATGTTAATAATGATGTTTGTTAAAAAGCTTTTTTTTTTATGAATAGTTCTTTTTCTAATTTCTAAGTTTTTAATTTTTTTCACATATATAATAATAGATGTTTGATACTTAGCAGTTTAAACTATAGTTATATTCAATTGCTATATGAATTCATTCTGTATTGAACAGTTATTTGATATTTTATGCATTCTTTTACTATATTTAATTTTATTAAATATTTCACTCATATTATTAGACTAAATTCGTCTGAAACAAAGACAAAATATTAAAAAAAAAATTAAGTGATTATGATAAAGATTTTTTAAAAATATTCTTACAATTTTAACTTTCAGTATTAAATTCAAACAAAATATAATATTGAAATTGTACTTCATGACAATTTAAAAATTTATTTTATTAAAAGGTAATTCAAAATTAAGTAAATTTTTATCCCTGCTCCATTATGTCAATAGAATTAAATATTTATAAAAGGAAAATGAACAATTTTTATTGTTTTTAATTTTCATTTATTGGAAATAATATTATATTCTTGGCAATTGCTACATTAAACTTTCCATTATTTATCTATTTGAAATTTAAACAAAACATTTTAAAGCTTTTTTTTTTTTTTTATTTGCAGGTGTTTTGTATAATTTTTTATCTGATAAAATAGTAATTAGAAAAGAAAAATTGCTTTTAAAATGAATAATATTTATTTGAAGTGAAAAAAAAAAAAAAAAATCCTGGCTTTTGCAATACTTATCTTCTGATAGTCAATTTTTATTTAGAATTTATATAAATATTCTATTTCATTTAGGGTTTGGCTAACTAAATAAAAACATTGTTATAATCAATTTAAAAGTCGCAGTTTCGTTTATTATTTTTGATATTAATTTGAAAATGTGCTTAGTGTACAGTCTTTGTAGAGTATGCAAACTTTTTGTAAAATAATATTTTAGATTTTTGTTAGATTATTTCTGAATGATGCCTAAATAGTTATTCTACTGTTTGGATTTTTTTTTTGTTGAAGAATAAAGTCATTAAATTCCTATTATTAATAATTAATTGCGTTTGTCGGCAAAAATTGTACTTTATAAAATGAAAATATATATTTTAAAGTCAATAATGGCCATGAAAAAAAAAAAAGTATTTTAAGCTAAAAATATTTTATTTTTATCTTTATAGAATGAATGCTCCTGTTACAGTAGAACTTGAGGGGGAAACAGATCCATTGCAGATAGCTATGAAGGAATTGAAGTAAATATTTGGGGGTTTTTTTTGCATTGCATTGCAAAATATAATTTTTTACTAAATAATGTCCTTTTTGTGAAAAAAATGACAGTTATAATAATTTTTCTTAGTAAAAATTCCAATTTTTATTCAAAAATAATGCATCGATTTTATAAAATATAAAATTTTATTACATAAAATTATGAGAATCTTTTTGTATTTTGAAAGCTTTATATCTAAGTTATTAGAAAGTGCAAATCTAAAATCCTGCATTGCTTAAAATATCATGTTTTTCATTATCTTTCTAAAAATCAGTTTTTTAAAAATTTCATATTGTAAGAATTTCATCATTTAACTATTGGATTTTAATTATTAAAGATGTTATATAATTAGAGCAAACACTGATTCTTAAGGTTATGAATTTCATTTCTTATAAAATTACATAATTTTGGTATTGGAATAAACAATACTTAATTTCAAAGATAATTAGGTCTTATTCATTAACATGTATAAATTATAAAATATTATAATTAAGTGTAATTCTTTCATTAATAAACACATTTGAGATACTTTGAATTTATTCTTATTTGTATCACACTCTCCTTTCCCCTCCCTTATGTGAATTCTTGGTAACTGACATGAAAGTCCAGATTCCTCGTTAACATGCATTCTGTTTTATGTGTAAAAATTCTTTCCCTGTACCTTATACAATGATATTTGAAGAGAAATCATATGTCTTAATAATTTTTTTTAAAGTACTGATTCTCCAATATTAATGTTAAATAAATCTCAAGACTAGTGTTTAAGCTTATGGGCCAACCGAACTAGTATTTTCTGAAATATTCTCCAGCATGATTTTTAATTTGTAATATCTAAGAAATTTCCATTGAAGCATTTGATTTGTAAATGTCCAGTTATATGATCTTGTAATTTATATTAGAGTTAAAAGATGAGAAGAGGAAGAATGCTTTTCAACAGCTTATCTGTTGTTTTTTGGTTCAATCATAATAGCAAGTTTTTTTTATCTTAAATTCACTAATCATCATTCACAACCATTTCACTGATAACATTTTTTATAGACTTTGTTTCATTGTTCAGCATGACAGATTGCATTTATTGCTTGAACAGTGAGTTCATGTTATACATTTCTTCAAAGAAAGACTACAATATTATTAAAGGCAGGGCCATATTTGTATATTGAGATAGAATTAACATCTACAGATCCAAGCAAATGAGGAGAGGAATTTTCTATTTCCATGTAGATATAATGGAATTGTATTTTTGTATGATTATGAATAGCACTTTATAACAAATACATGTGAATATTAAAAAAATTATTCAGAATTTTCGTAATTGTATTAATGATATGTGCTAATTTTCATAGATTAATTATTCTGTAGGGATAGTGTTTTGGAAACATGGTAGTGGAGATAGGTTTTGCATGTTTCACTATAGTTGAATAATTGCTTAAAATATGAATGATTACTAACTCAGTGTTTGAAAAATAATCATAGCAAACTAACCTAACCCAATAAAAAAAAAGAAAAATTGGAAATTATTGTGAAAAAAATTATCTTATTGAAATGCGTGAGACCTATCTTTTGTCCAAGCAAGAATGATATAATGGTTCAGTTATCAAACTAAAATGTCTTCTTTTTTTTTAAATATCAAGAAATAATATCTTTTAAATGCAAATAAAAATATTCATATCCATGTTATTTTTTTATTTTATTTATTGTATGAATATCTCAACTTTCATAATGATTACATTAGATGAAAAGGATAATTTGATTACTTTAAGATGTTTTACCCTCATTTATTTTGTCTGTACTCCCAAAAATATTATTAATAAATATTCATTAAATATTTCAAATTGAGTTTATACATTAAATTTAATTCCTCAATATGAAATCAAGTCAAATTAGTGAATTATTTTCTGTGTTAAAATTAATATGTTCTTATAAAAGTCAATTTTAAATATAAACAAGTTGATTGTTGTTCTAATAGATAAATGCTACAAAATTTAAAGGCAGGCCATTCTGAATGTCAATAATTAAATTTTAACTAAGCCAACTTTTTTTTTTTTTTTTTTTTTTGCTGCTAAACATGACTTAACCGAAATTGATTTAAAGCATTAATATATAATTGGCAATTAATTGTCCTTTTTAATGAACAAACAAAAAAGAAGGCACTGTTATTTAAGACAAAATATTAGCTTTTTTTTTCTTCTTAATCATCGTTTCTAATCATCAATGATAATTAAGGAAAACATCAACATCCGTCTCATTTCACTTAAAAATTTAGTTCATAGTGTAAAGTAAAAAGCCAATATTTTCATCAGCACAATAACCACGAAGGCATCTCCAATTAAAATTTGTTAATAAAATTACAAATTAATTAATATCAAATTAATAATACAAATTATTTATTATAAATTCATACCTTTTTACACAATCATTAATTGTGATTGGATTAATGTTTTGTGCCTAACAGTTAGAAATGTTTGTATGTTTTTATATATTTTTCCCCATTTTTGCATGTGCTATGTATTTTAAGTTTTAAATAAACTTAAAAATTATTTATCTGATTCTCTGTATTGCCCTTGTGTTTTAAACTAACTGATTAATACTTATTTCTTTATAGTTCCATTTAAAGAATCCTTTTATTGTAGTTCAAAATCAAGGTCTTTGTTCTGTTTACCAAGTCTTGCTGTTGTTGGTATATTTCTAACACCTAAAAAATCTCCTTTGGTATGACTTAAATGTTCTGTGTTTAGTTATTGAAACATAATTGCTAACTTTTATGGGTTTTTTGTTGTTCCACAAAATGTCATTTCTATTATGCATTAGGGAGGATAATTAAATCATAATGGATTATTTTTATACTTAACTCTCGTAATTAGTAGAGAAAACTTGTGGAAAAAGAGATGAATGAATGCTGTTAGAGGGCACTGCCACGCCAAGTTAATTGGGCGAAAGAAGTTCGAGTTTGAGAGCGTGCTTGGAAAGCAAGAGAGAGAGAGAGAGGTAATGTTAAAGGTGTGAGAGATATATTGAGAGAAATTAAGTTTTATGGCATTAGAGATTAGAATGTGTGGCATTACTATTAATTTGTAAATATTGTACAAAGTTTTAATTATTCCTAGTATGTGTAATAAAATAGTCAAGAATTAATTCAAGAGAGCTGATTTATTTTGAACGACCAACAACTTAACATTTGTGAACAACTAAAAGAACCCGGTGTTTGACTTAATTCATTTCTTCTATGTGTTTTCGTCAAAACTAAAAGGTGCATTTAATTAATGTAGTTTAAAAGTGATAATTTTTCAAAACAAAAAAGGTTAAAAAGTATTAATTATAGAAATATGTATTAAATGAAATGCCTGTTTTAATGAGTTCTTTTAAAATTGAATTTTTATGATTTGCTTAAAATAATAAAAGGGGATACTTTTTTTTTGTTTGAAAATATTTTTTCGTGATTATATTTATCGTAAACTAATTTGTTAAATATTTAAAATGAGTGAAAAGTTTCAATTATTAGATATTGATTTGTAATATTGATCGAATAATTCAAGTAGTGGCAGCTATGTTGATGTAAAATATTTTTTTTTTCTGGCTATTGATAAGACAATTTATACTAAAATTTTTTTAATATTTGTAATTTTTACAATTTATTTCAGAGCACGGAAGATTCCTATCATCATTAGAAGATATTTGCCTGATAGAAGTTATGAAGATTGGGGTGTTGATGAACTAATTATTACTGAATAATTTTTAACAAACTCTATCTTCAAATCAATTAATTCTCAGTGAAGACTGGCATCAATACTCAATCCTATTGTTATCTAGTCAAATTCATGAATTTTTTTATCACTTTTATTTATTAAACTGCTTGTTATGACATATTGTATTTAGTTATTATTACCAAGAATAATCAACTACAATTGTTAACTATTTATCATTATTAAAAGTAACTGAACAGAATTTATATTTTGTAAATCAGTGATATTTTTCAAATTGTTTGGAGTGTTCATAAACTTATTCTTTTTTGACTAGTTTTTGACAATCTTTATCTGAAGATCAATTGCAGTGTTCTCAGTGAAGACAAATATTGATTTTTTATGGTAATCTCACTAACAAATTTGCTTGCATGAATGTTTATATAAACTCTTGATTGTTATTAAAAAGTGAATAACAATGAGTGTTAAACTATGTATGCTACCAAGAATGATTGAGCATATATTTTATGTTGTATATGGGTGATATTTTTAAAATAAAATTATTGAATTTTTATTGTGCATTTTTCTTTTTTACATATTGAAAGATTTCTTGTTTTAATAAAAATAAAATAATGTTTTGCATTTTTAGTTTTTTTTTTTTCAAATTTATTTCAATTTTAAATTCCTTATGCTTAATATTTTACAAATTCTTAGAATTAATAAAAAAGGCCTTTTTTATTCTTGTTTGACAACTTTTATTTTTCAATGTGCTGCTTATTATTTTGTGTTGAAAATGGCCAATCTATAAAATATTTGTGGAACATTTTAGGGGATGAAAAATTTTAGAGGTGGAAAATTATGGAGGGTTAACTGATGTGAAAATGCAATCTGTAATTTTATTAAATGCTTTTCTCTACTATATTAGTTTTTTTGTTAGTCCTGGGTATCAGTTAATAAAAATTTATATGTAGTTATATACAAATTTTGGCTCTAACTTCCTCCTGATCTTGGAACTTACGTCAAAGTATCAGTGGGTTTTCTTGCAATGACATGTGTATGGCATATGTGTAATGGCATATGTGTTTGTTCTTGCATAGATCAGAGGTGAGGAGTCATAGTCAGGGTCAGAAGCAAAGATTTAGGAGTCAAGCATTTTTGAAGGAACCAGAGTTAGAGTCGGTATGAAAATTCTTCTCCGACTCTTGTACATAAATAAATGTTTTTAGTTGTTCTTAAATTTCTGAAAATTCCCGACACGGAATGTGCCTGTCTCTAATTACTAAATTTATCATGAACTTAATGATCACCAAGAGCAATAAATAATTCAACTTGCTAACCACTGTACCTCTTCAGGAAGGGTAGGGGATTTACTAAAATTTAAGGATTACTTCTATGTATCGAATAGATTGTCACTCGACGCAAGTAATATCTTTAAGTGAAATATTTGTTATTGTGCTTTGTGAATCGGGTGATGATCACTTCAATTTATACAAGATAAATATTTATTCTTTGTTGATTAAGGACCCCTGATGATTTAAAAACATTCTGTTATGTAAGCCTAGAAGCCGTTATTAAATATTAAGGCAATGATATTTTATTTTCCTCTTATTAAAATAGCATCTAGATGTGTTTCACTTAATTAATAATATTAAGAAATATTATTTAATAAACATTTATTTAATATTATAAGCAATAATATAATTTGTAGTTATACTTTTTATTAATAAGAAGAATGCATAATGTTAAGTACTACATCGATGAATTTCGAGAGATCATTCAACGCCATTAATATTTCTTTCAAACTAAAAACCTCACATCTCAATGCAATATTTTTCAATTTTTTTGCCGTTTCTGGAATAAAAATATGTAAATAACTGATTAAGCTTGATAAATAGAATAAACATTGTGTTGATTAATGAATATTATGAGAACTCTTGAATGGCATGTTTTCTAAAAATAAATGTTATTGCATTGCTATTTCGATAATATTCTAACCATGGTATCTGTTTGTACTGGAATAAACAAAACAAAAGATCGGAGACTAAATTTTTTATCAGTTTGCTTCAACTATGTAGATATACTTATCATTTGAATTCAAGGTGGAAAAATTTGTGAAATCTATGTTTTTTTTTATATTTTTTTGTGTGTTTGTTTATAAATTGGTGCACTTATAAAACAAATTATATCACATTACTGTGTCCTATATGAATAATATTGATAAATGCTGTCAAAAGTGTTTTGAAGCAGCAAATTTATAAGAGGATCTCATTTATTAGGATTTCCAAATTTAAAAATTTTTTAATCTTTTAATTGTATATTATAAAAGCATATGGATTATATGAAATACAATAAAAAATTGGGAGTAGTTTAGATAAAGTAATTATTTTTCTTAACTGTAATTATTGCATTGGATGCAAGCAAAACAAATTTACTGTAACAAATTGCGATATGAAAGAGATTTTAATTAAACAAGCCTATTATAAGATACATATTAAAAAGATTTATTAAATTTAACTTACTTTAATTTGTAGTATCCAGATGATCAATAGTTAAAATGTATTTTCTTACTAGAACATATTATACTTTTTTAATCAGATATATATTTGTTTCAAGGAACTGTACATACAATGGTAAAAAGTTTGTGTTCAAAATATGGCCTTATTTACTTTAATCGGGCTATCTTCATATATTTCAGATGCTGCTTTTAACGATTTTTCGACATTTATTTGACCATCGCTCATGTTGGACTTTATGTACACTGTCAAATTTGCCATAAAAATTTGGATGAATACTTGTGGTTCAAGCTAATGCATGAACTTTGATATATCATAAAAAAAATGAATTATTAAATTTCCGATCGAGTTTATATTTCATTTTAACGATTAAATGTAATAAAAAAAAATTATAGAATATTTAACCTAACTTACTGTAAATTTAGAAAAGACAGCCACTCAGACTTTTTCTTTAGCTCACCAAACACTCCTCCCTGACTTAAAGTATAGAGATGTTGCTCTGATTCACTCTAACAAGTTTAATTATTTGGGAGTGACTTTCGACAAAACTGGCGAAACTGGAAATCGCATATCGAATCAACTTCAAATCGCTTTCTAAAAGAGTGTCTATTTTAAAGCGCCTTGCTGGATCTCTTTGGGGATGTGATCGATCAACTTTAAATGTTACTTATAAAACTTTTATTCAACCATTAATTACTTACTGCTGTAAACCACTTATTGCGGCAAATGAGCAAGTATTGCAAAAATTAGAACTGTTACAAAATCAAGCTCTACGACTTATTACTGGGGCCGTCAAATCAACACCAATTAATGCTATGCTGTTACTGACAAATAATAAACCCATTAAAACTATCATTAAAGAAAAAGCTCTGATTCTCTATGAGAAATTAATTAGAACTGGAAATCCCTACTGGATTAATTATCCAACAACCACTAGAAATTTAAAAACTCAAAAAGGTTTTGTTCAGTTTGTTCTGGATGTCAGATAGAACCTTAATTTGCCAGCTATTTTTCAGGAGTTAGAAAAGCCCTATAGTCCATTTGATTACATGCAGATTGAGGCAAAATTAAGTCTTTCAGATGAACTTTATAAGAAGAACACCTCTATAGATGTTTTGAGGGTCTATACACTTGATACTATTGATACAAGATACCCAGAATCTGAATGGTTGCACGTATACACAGATGGTTCCTTTTATGAAAATCTCATTACTGCAGGTTCAGGAGTCTTTTCGAACTTGTTTTCCTTCTACGCTTCAACTAGGAAATATCGAACATCTTTTGATGGAGAAGTGGAGGCTATCCGAATTGCTTTGAAGTATTTACTAATTTTCCAGGATAGATTCAACAGAGCGGTTATTTTGTCTGATTCACAAGCCACAATTCAGGCTATTAGTTCCATCAAGCCACCTTCATCAGAGGAAATCTCCCAGTGTCAAAATCATTTGCGGGAACTGAATTTAAAAATGAAACGGATGGTACTTCAGTGGATACCTGGCCACTGTGGCATTTTTGGGAACGAACAAGCAGATCGTCTAGCAAAAGAGGCTCAAAACTACTTCAAACGAGATCCTCGCCACTGTCCCTCCATTCTATAAAACTTTATATCAAACAAATAATGACTAAAAACTACAAGCTACAAATTCATGATGAGATCAAGTCAAAGCGTTGGGGAGCTGAAGATCTTTTAGCAATACCCAGCAATCCGCGACGGCATGCTGTCGCCCAGTTCCGACTTCTGACTGGCCATGACTGTCTAGCAGAACATCTCCATCGCATTAAAATATTTTCGAATCCTGGCTGCCCCTATGTGGTTCAAGTGACCCAATGAACAGAGACCACCTCCAACGATGTGCGGTACTTGACGGCGACTCGGAGACAGCGCTTTACTGGCGTGCGAGAGAACTCTTAAGGCAATGACTTCGGCCATCTGTGCATTTTCTGGACATTTATTCTTTTGTATTTTTTTTCCCTTGTTATTATTACTATTTTTATTCTTCTTGTACTTGCCTTGCCATGGGAAATAAAAAAAACCTAACTTACCTCTAGTAATTAAATTTATTACTGATTTTATTAACACTGAAGTAATTTGATAAATTTGGGTTTTTTTTTTCCTTCTAGCATGAGTACAAATGCGATGTTTTGATTTATTATTATTTTTTTTCAAAAATATTTTTACATTTCAAGGGTAGAGGGAGTATAAATGGATTCAAATACAAGCATTGTTTTGGTACAGAAACCAGTGACTCTAAAAAAAAAGAAGCCTTTATTCCTGCTCATTTCGATTGCCAACTTTGTGGTTTTGTTTAATGGAATTTTTCAGTGAATGCTTTTTATATTACAGTTCCAAAGATCGTTGGCGATGATGAATGCTGCTTCATTCTGGAAATAATTTTCAGTCATAGAGTAGGCTATTTAGGGACACTGAGAGGGAAGGGGACGTCTCACTGGCATATATGTATGCATTTATTACAGCGATAATTTCAGAAACCCCACTTTTAAACACGTTTGCCAAATCACTATGCAGCTAGAAATGATCGGCTGTTGTACATGACGATTTCCCAGACATCACCATTGCTACTTTCCAAGACATTGCAAACTCTGAGGCTTCCGCAAGGTCGAATGCCATGAAGAATTTGTAATCAAATGAATAAGCTTGAATAGTAAGCATTATTTATTATATCACTGGAGTTTAAAGAATTGGGATCCAGTTCGGGAAGGAAAATTCAAAACTATGAATACAAACTTGCTACTTCTGTTAATTTATAATTACTAAGCGTATTGAGTCTTGATATAAATAAGAATTAAGACTGTAGGAAATGTTAACCATCGAATGGAAAATTTTGAAGCAAGTGCTTTTTTTCAAAATTATATGATTGCAAGCATGCGTCAATGTCTATCGCCATGCGCATATTTTTTAAAAAAAATAAAATTACCTCCAATCAAAAATAAAGAAATAATATAAACTAAGGGGCCGAATGGCTAGACCACTGGCGTTCGGTACCACAGGTATCGGGTTCAAATACCGGCGTTGTCATGGGTGTTTGTAGTAGTTCGGAATCCACTTTGCCGTAGGTCCCGGTCCCAATTGGACCGTAGAGCGTTGTGGGGACATTCTTATTCCGCGTCCGTGGCTTACCATCAAGATGCACGCGCCCCCTGGGTAATGCAAAGTGAGTAACATCGGTACAGCCCTTACGGCATAAAAGATCACGGTCTATTGCCAACTGCATTAAAAGAAAAAAACATATCCAACTAAGCAAGCAACAACTTTCAACCATGGCAACAAAAATCATGTTGTGTGTCATAACTGATAAAATTGTAATCTAGTTTAGCAACAATAATGCTTCTTTTGATACTTGAAATAGTTTATTTGAGGGAAGCATTTTAAATAAAATAGGCAGATTTATAAAATATATTCACATTAATAACTGTTCGAAGTCAATAAATTATTATTCAAATTAATTTGATTTTATAAGAAACTTATAAATCTATTCCTAGTCAATGGCGTACTGATTCCGCAGTCATTGTTCATTTCTTTTAAGTAGCATTAAGAAACCTCCATATTCATCAATTAATTAAAAATTACATAAAAATGTTCTTTAAATTTAAAAAGATAACAAAATAAACTAGTAGAAACATCTTCTTATATGAAAACAATTAACACAAGGAGATTAGGAAAATCAAAAGCTATTGGTGAAATTAGGTGCCCGTTACTCGATGACCAGAAAACAAATACTAAATTAAGATTAAATTAATTAAAAATAAGAAAAAATAAAAATTAAAATGAAAGGAAAAACTAGTTTGAAAGCAGGTAACACCCAAAGGAATTCAGCATTATTCGGTTCGCATTTTTAGTTGCCCTGATGATTAGCAGATGGCGCCACTTATGATGTGACGTTATTGCATTGAAAATTAAAAACTATTTCAAAAATAAATAAATAAACTATTGAAAAAGATAAAATTAATCCATTGTTGAAAAATAAAAATTTAAAAAAGTTTTAAAGATATGTAATAAATTTTGGCGATTTTGTTGTAATTGGCAAGATACATAAGAGAAAAATAGGTGTACAACGAATGCTAAAAATGAGTACAGTTTCAGGACAAAGTACAAGGTATCCATAAAGGCTGTTTACAGTTTGAAAAATTTATTACAAGGGCGCATGAAAATATAGATAAATGAAAATTATTACGAAATAAGACATGTATTTAAGTAATTTTGATTTAATTTAGTTTAACATATCTCTATATAACACCATTAGTTGTATGAAGCACATCAAGGTGGAAACTTAAGCAACGATGCAACTTTTCAGCAGATAGCCATGAAATTGTTACGATCAGTGCAATGAGCCCCCAATTCAGTAGGAAGGGCATTGATACGCAACCAGACGTCACAGGTCAAGAGGTTAAAGGTGACGCGAAAGCACGAAAAACGAGAGCAGTGCAATACTACAATAAAAATAGGACAAAATACGCTGCAAGTTAAAGTGAGTTTCTTAAGTGAAGAAACCATCCTGATGACATTACTCGTTGGTAGAATGATCGGCAAGACTGAAAAGGGCCGTTATGTAGCAACCTTATCCCAGACGTTTCGAAATGGCTAAAATGTCTAAATGTCAGTGGATAGCTTCTCATATCATAGGTCTAATTGTAGAAAAGATTGATGTTGTTGGGTAAAAAAAAAAAAAGCAATGTTATTGAATGACAGATACTACTGTGTCCAAAAAGTAAGGCCAATTTTCTTCTGGTCGACCATCAACCTCAACCGACGAAGCTCACGTCAAAACATTAAAAATTTGGTGCTTGCAAACCGTCGATTTACAATTAGAGACCTTGCTGATGATGTTGGAATTTCAAAAGGATCGGTCAATTCCATTTTGGGCTTCAAACGCGTCAAATATCGATTAGTATCGAAAACACTGAATGCGCCAGCTCACACTGCATTGATTCTTCGTGACTTTGTCGCCAAAATTGAAACCCATATCGTTCCAGAAGCACCGTATTCATACCGTGCGACTTCTGGCTATTCACCTCAAAAGACCACTCCGGGGACACCGTTTTGAGTCGATTGAAGAGATTTAACGGGAATCGGCGAACGCTTTGAAGGCCATCCCTACTGATGACTTTTTAGCATGCATTGAGGATTGGAAAAAAAGTTGGCATAAGTACATTGTGTCCGGAAGAGATTACTTTGAAGGCGATGAAATAAATTTGGAAGAATAAATAGATTTTTGAAAATAATAATAATTGGTCGTACTTTTTGGGCACAGTAGTATATTGTCCTACAGACAAAAAGGGATCTATATCAGTTTGCTAGAAACATTGCTGAGTAGTTGGGTACAGCAATGGGACAACAAGTATTGCTCTTTACTGTAGTCTGAAGCCCTCTGGCCCTCTGTAGCAAAGAGGAAGCAGAAACAAGATTCCTCATTGGAATCATGTCCTCTCTGTGAATTAGAGCCATTTCAGTGACAAAGGAGGAGAGTGTTAAAGGCACATTTTTGTGACCATAGGCCAAGGAAAGTGACCATTACAGCCAATTTGGGAGGTATTATCATAGACAGGTCGAATGAGCCCCAAATGTTTGACCCTGGTAACTTTTATCAGAGACTACAATTGCCAGCAAGGAATTCTGTCCTAGGTGCATCTGTTTTATTAGTGGAGACATCATTTTTATGGACGATAACGCCGAGCCACATCGACTCGGGCTGTTGAGGAGCTTCTAGAAATTGAAAACATCTCTAGAATGGATTAGCAAATGCAATTCCCCTATTTGAATCCCGTACAACATGTGTTGTGTGTTTTGAGGGGCTCATTTTGAGACGATTATATCTGCGGAACAATACCCAATACTTGAAATAGATGCTCATTGAGAAATGGGTACTCTTACCTCGACAATTGTTGGGATAATCGGGTGTTGAATTTAGAAAAATGATGCCAAACAACTATTGGGATTAAGAGAGGTCATATCTCAGTATAAAAACTACCTGTACGTTGGGCCTGAATGGTCGAGTATATAGCGCTTTGGCGCTTGGTGCCAAAGGTTTCGGGTTCTAGTACCATAGATGTTTGTAGAGATTCTGAATCCACTGTCATTAGGTCCTTGTATAATACGCTCGCAGAGCTTTTTTTGAGGTTTAGTCAGTCTTCAGCCATCGTGGTTCCACACTAAAAGAGAAGCTGAATATTACCCTTAGCCATGGCCCAGTCGCCTGCGACGGGTTCGTCTGGACCTGGTGTAGGCTTTCCTGCACCAGAGGGATTAGTAACAACAACAACAACATAACAACCTGTTTGTTGTTCTTCCTCTTAGACAGACAAGCATTTTTCCAATGCTAATTCTTTCTATAAAGTCTTTTTTTCATTTGATTCCATACTACATACGTCCTATTTTTTTTTTTTATGGGTTAATACGTTTTTTTTTTTTTTTTTTTTACATACTTAAGTAAGAAATATTATTTCTTTATTTTGAATTTCATATCTCTCTGGTGATATCTTGCGGGGAGTTGAGGCAAAAGTAAACAATCGTTTCTTGTTTTTGCACACCAGTGAATGATCACTTATATAAGTATACGGAAAGCAACCTCATTTATTTTTAGGATAACATTTACTCTTAAACAGTGAACTTTCAATAAACAAAAGATATGCCATTGCAAAAATTGTCAATACGTAGAACAGATTCGAGAATTTTCAAGGAGAGAAATCTGACATGGTTTGGTTTTTGGACTCAAATTGAACTAGGGATTCTGATCTTTTAGGGAGGGAGAGGGAGTGCACGTAAACCATAAAAATTGCTCTTCTCTTGTTCAGTTTGCTTTCTTGTCTCATTAACTGACGGATGACTGAAACAACTGCCCAAGTCCATCTCATCTTTAAAAGATAAATTTTATTTTATTCTTTAAAATTTCCTTTTAATATCTAGTGTAGAATCAGGTCAGTTACTGAGTTTTTGCAGTTGTTATTATTACTACTATTTATTTGTTGATTTAATATTTGTTTATTGGATTACTATTTATAAGTTGTTTTAATATTTGTTTGTTATAAATAGTAATTCAACAATGTCGTTTAATATCTGTTCAATGTTATTTGTCGTTGTTGTTCAATGTTGTTTTAATATCTGTTTGTTAGATTATTATTTCTGTTTTTGTATTGTATTTGTATACTATTTACTATTTTTATGTTGTTTTAATATCTGTTTGTTGGATTACTATTTTGTAACTTGTTTTAATATATGTTTGTTATAAATAGTAATTCAACAATGTCGTTTAATATCTGTTCAATGTTGTATGTAGTTGTTGTTCATTGTTGTTTTAATAACTGTTTGTTAGATTACTATTTATATGTCGTTGTTTTTGTATTTTGTATTGTATTTGTTTAATATTATTACTATTTGTTTGTTGTTTTAATATTTGTTTATTGAATTACTATTTATGTGTGGTTTTAATATCCGTTTGCTAGATTGCTAGTTATATGTGGTTTTAATATCTGTTTGTTGGATTGCTATTTATATGTCGTTGTTTTTGTATTTTGTATTGTATTTGTATACATTATAACAATCAGTATTTTTCTTATTATTTATTTGTATTTAGATATGATATCACTATTATTTGCAATACACTGAATTTTACTCTCAAAATGTTTATTTATATAATACATTATATTATATAAATACCAAATCTTTAAATTTTTCACTTAACTTATATAATGCATAAGCATTAAGATACAATAATAACTTGCTATAAGTTATGCTATTTATTGTTTTTCATCCTATTATTAAATTACCTACGACTGAATACAATAGTTATAGTTATGTTTTTTAAATATATTACTCCCGTACATATATTTTCTTTCATTTTTAAGTTAAAAGTGCTTTCGTGTAGAAATATTTCTTCCAAATAACGTTTATGGTTTGTTATTAAGAAGTTAATCATTAACAAATATGTAGAAATGTCCTTTAATATGATTATTAACTATGGTATTATTTATTAAAAATTATTATACTTATTGCGGTATGTACAGTAATTTATGTAGATTTGTTTACGTTTCATAGAAAAACAATGCAATTTAAAAGTAAATATTTGTAATTAGTTAAAAAATTTTGTATTGGAATTCAAAAGAAATATATTAATGGAAATTGCAACGTTAGCTGGTAATTATTGCAGATATTGAATTGCTACAATATAAACTGATTAGCTATAACTATATCATCCAACTTTTCAATAAATAAAAGCTAAAAAAATAATTTTTCATGCATTGTTTAAATATTTCTTTATACAAAAAATAATTTAAAAATTTTTTTCGTTGTTTTATTTTAGAGTAGAAATTTAAAAAAAAAATCATCATATATGAAATAAATATGTTCACCTGTTTCATATCCTGAAATTACTTTTTGCTTTATTTTTTTTTATTTTAATATTAACTTTCGATAAACTTCGAGCATATTTTTATAAATTTTAAATTTATTTGAATATTTGATATTGCGTGGAATGATATTTTTATGAATGTAATTGCCATTGCATTCATTTTTTACTTAATAAATTTTTTTATAGGTTTAAAATTCTATCAATCTGTTTCACGAAGCACTTCTTTAAATAAAAGTTTCCTTTACTTTAATTATTTTATTTAAAAAAGAAGTACTTCATGAAACAGATTGATTAAAATATTAATTCTTCAAAAATTTATTTGAAACTAAGAAAATGTTTTAAATGAAAATAATCCTTTTAAAAATATAGAACTACAAATATTTAAAAAACTTGAAATATTGTATATTTATGACGAATGTAGCAGATAAGTCATAATTAGAAAATAGTTATAACATGAGTTGTTTTTTTTTAACAGAATAATTTTGAAATTTTCTTGCATTATTTGATGTACAAAAAAAAAAATGTATATCTTTTAAATCCCTTCCTTTATACTACTAACAACATAATTTTTTCTTTTTTAAAACAAAGGTTGGTTTACGATATTTTTAGTAGACAATCCAAACAGAATGTGAATAATGCATCTTACAACGTTTCATGCAAGATCTTGTGTTTTCAAATAAAGTTTATGAAAATACAGGTTCTTAAAATTACTATCCAAAAGAAGTAAAAACTCCAAAATAGAGTATAGTTATGTAAAATTGAGTAAACATTCTGATGAACGTGAGACTAATTAATAGTAAAAAGAGAAAATTTGTAAATGTAGCAATTAGTTAAAGTTTCACAACCCTAATCTAATGAATGCAGATCAACATTTCTTTTAAATATAAAAAATATTTTTAAAAACATGTAATATGAAATAATTCTTTTCTCTTCAAATGATTTTGTTCTTAGAAATACAACATAGACTTTCAAGTTGTTTTTATGTGAATATTGATGTGATTGTTGAATATATGTGAAATTTATGTGAGGTAATTATTGTGGTTTTTACATCTGTTCCATTAATTGCTACCAGCGTTCAGTTGAAAAAATAATTTATATATGGGAAAATAAACAGAATTAATATGATCCAAGAAAAGTTAAAAAGTTTGATTAATTCAAACAATTAAAAAAAAAAAAATACAAATTTTGGCATAAAAATCAAAAACAAACATAAGTTTGAAATTAAACGCTGATATGAGTATTTGATTTTCAAATATTACGTAACGTAACATAAACATCGTTATAAATGTATGAATTCTGGTTAAATTTAGTTTTATTATTATTGGCGATTTAATTAGTTAGCGTCTAGAAGTAAACGTTTATTTTCTTCTTAATTCCAAATTTATTTATTATTTATATCCTTCTTGCATTATAAAAGCAAAAGTGTTTCGATTTAAATTTTAGGATTTTAGAAATATTCGAATATAGAAAAAATTTCGAAAGGTATGATAGCTTGTATAAAAAAATCATTGTATATGCAATATTGAACAAAATTCTAGAATTTGATTTAGATAAGAAAAAAAAAAAAAAAAAGAAATAGGTCAAAATATTTTTTATGTGTAAATCAGATGAAATTTTTCCAGAAGTAAACATGCAAGTTGAGATGAAACTAAGCGACTTATCTCAACCTTAACCTTTTATTATTTAACTTATTAATTAAAAAATAAAAGGTTTCAACCTTTAGTTTTTGTTATTTAAAATTATCTATTTTACCCAACATAACACCTTT
This sequence comes from Caerostris extrusa, assembly GCA_021605095.1. Classification (NCBI taxonomy): domain Eukaryota; kingdom Metazoa; phylum Arthropoda; class Arachnida; order Araneae; family Araneidae; genus Caerostris; species Caerostris extrusa. Next base: position 12,780 of record BPLR01010485.1, on the reverse strand, counting down.
TTTGAAATATAGAAGAAGTTTTAAATTTAGGGTTTAAATTTAATAATTTAACTCTAAATTTAGACGAAGAGTTTAAATTTAATAATTATAAAAAAAAAAATTCAAATACTTAATTGAATCACAAAACTATTTTTAGTTTAAAACAAATAATTTTTAGTTAACAAATTATATTTAGAATTAATCATTTTTGTGTGTAATCTATTTTGAAAGCGAAATACAACACTTAGTTCATTTGCATTTATTTAAATTTGACATATTAAATATTACAGAATGGAAAAATAGCAGTATATCACAGAAAGATTTTATATTTTAGGAATCACTTACTTTTTTTTCACGTGATGCATAGTAAGAAATTAGCAAAAAATTTAAGCTTTAATAATCTAAACTTTACATAAACAACTAACTTTTTTAAAAGTATTCAACTTTAATTTTAATAAAAAAAACTGCAAAATAATAATTTACTTCTAAAATTATGATCAGATTTTTAACCCGTTCATAAAATTATATACTTAAAAGGGGGAAAAAATGAGAAAAAAATACCCAACATACCATCTTTAAATTTTCTGCTTCGTACAAAATTATACAAAAAGTAGTAAGAAAGTCACCAATAAAGAAATTTTCTGTAGACTATTTCGTACAATTCTGATCAATTCGATGCAGTTTTAACATTACTAAAAATGAGGCACCGTTTTCTGGTATTCCTTATCACCAAAAATAGTGTTTTGAAAAATTGTTGGTAGTCAATATTTGTTTCGTGATTGTCCGACCAAAGGTCATGTGCTATTTTTAGGTCATTTGCTGATTTCAAATGATTTTAAATTGATTTTTTCAATTCCTTCTATTAGCTCACACTCTCCCTACATATATCTTGTTCAAATTTTCAATCGTTCATAAAATACTTCTTATTCATCCACTCAAGTTCAAGTACATTTTTTTTGAACTTGTGGTGGATGACACTTGATGTTGATACAGTTTTTTCAAATATTAAGCCAGTAATTAAATTAAATTAATTGATTTTTAGTTTTTTTAGATTTAAGTTGCATATATCTACCAATAGATGGCGCCAGATAAGCTTAAAAAGAATGAAAACTATTTATAAAGGACTTTCTGCAATATATTGAAAAAAAGTAGGAATGACTTAAATTTTTTTTTTATATTAATTGTTGATTCGGAAACAAAACTGTCTTAGTTTTTGAATGTCTAATCAAAGTAAATTTCCATTTCACTAAGATTTGATATCTACACAGATGCGAATGCGATTTTTATCAGTACCTAAGATTGAAATAAGGTAAAATTGCCAGAATCTAAGCAAAATTAAAAAGAAAAGATCGAAAAATACTATTTTAAAGTTATTTATTTAAAGTTACTTTATAATTTATGCTTATTAAACATTTAATATACGTGATTCTACAATTCTTCTTGATCAATTTCTGATCGTTCATTACATTTAAATACCATCAACTGACAGTGCCACATTGCAAATTTTTATTTTGGCATTAATGTTGTACAATACGTATCAGCACCATTTAACAGAACGTAAAACATCAAAGTTCTTTTCTTCTCAACTTCTCTTTAGCTTTTGTCAATACATTCTATTCTTCATCTCTCTATATATTTTTCAAATTTTTTTTATTTTATTTGTGTGTGTGTCTGCCTATGCATGGCCACAATTTACATCAAATTTCACCAAATTTGTCGGGGATACTTCTACAATACAAAGCCAAGATCAAAGGAAAAATTTCGAAAATAAATCAATATTCGTTAAAAAAAAAAATTATCAATTAGACTTTACGCCAATTTAGAGAACGTTTCAGGATTGGCGAATTTTTTGATAGTTGGCATAATTTTTTTAAGCTGTTGTACTACTGTTTATAGACAGGCAGATGTAAAATAAATAAATAAATAAAACGTACTAACCACTGAATTACATAACATACCTACATTTTGTTTAAGAAATAAAAACCTAATACCTAAGATTTTTGCTTAATAAATAAAAAAATTACATTGCCATTTTACCAATAAAAATGATCCAGCTTAATTCTAGACTCCTATACTTCCGAAGAAATCTTCCATGTTTCTACCAGAACTATGTTGTATGCGGTTTTTACAAATCAATCATAAAAGTCAGAATTATGATATTCAGAAAACAATACAACAAAACAAAATTACCTTACACCCATAAAACAACATATATAAATATAATATATATATATATATATATATATATATATATATATATATATATATATATATATATATATATATATATATATATATATATATATATATGAAATAATATATGCATTTGAAATTGTCATTTGTAGAATTTTTTTTTTTTTAAAGTTAAACAATATTACTTATTTAAGTTTAAAATTGTTCTACATATTAACAAGTAATGTAAAAATATTTTTTAAAGTCAATTCTTACTTTTTTCATTATATTGCAGAAATTTTTCTTTTACATCTGGCAGCATATATTATTAGATACATGCAACTTAAATCTAAAAAAAAAAAACCCTAAAATTAATTAATTAAATTTCATTAAGGAATTAATATTTGAAAAAACTGTATTAACATCAAGTGTCATCCACTACAAGTTCAAAGAAAATGTGTTTGAACGTGAGTGGAAGAATAAAAAGTATTTTATGAACGATTGAAAATTTGAACAAGATATATATAGGGAGAGTGTGAACTAATAGGAATTGAAAAAAAAAGTAAACCAGTGTAAAAAATTTCTAAAAATTTTTTTTAAGATTCTTCAAATGTAACGATATTTACAAATTTACAATAACTTCAAATTATACCGAGCATTATTTTTTATTTTACTTTGTTTTTATTAAAGATATGATCACAATAGTAAAAATGTTACGCTAAAAATGAATTGAATAAATTATAATTAAAAATATTGTTTTTAAAAATCTTCATTTTATTCTTAATATTATCACCTTTATAACATTACTTTTTAAAAAATAAAAAATTATGTGAAATTATAATTACATTAGTGTAATGATTATATTTTTGCAAATGCCACAATACTAATAATTACCTACTAATACTAATAATTATTAATATTGTAAAGGAATATATAAATATCTAGGCGTATATTGTATATATAAATATGTAAGGCTTACTAATAAATATTTTCAATTTTTTGGAAATAAAAATGAATAAAAGTTGCCTTTTTATCTGTATTTAAATTTAAACAGATTTTCAGGCAACGTTGCTCTGGAATGGCGTCAACAAGTAAGATAAAATCATCTTTGAAGATGTTGCCCATGCCAGTGCGCTTCTATGAGAACGAACCCCTTCTTCGAACTTCCGACCACCCCTCGTACCAGAGAATCCGAGTAAAGTTCGATGGAAATAATAATTATAACAATTCCACTTCCCTCCAATCATTTCATGCCATATACAAAATCATTTACCATTGTAAAACTTATAGCGGACATAGGACATGAAGCAATAACAAAATAGTACTTTTGAAAAAAAAAAAATTAGAATAGTTTTTCTCATGTGTTCTGTTGGATAGCATTGTTACTTTTATGTATCATATTTTTCACGAATTTAGTAGTCTGCTATAAAACGAGCATAATACAAGGTCTGCTTATAAAGTGGTATTATAAAACCACTGTTTTTGTTGTTGTTGTTGTTGTTTTTTTGCCTCATTTGTCTATTGAAATGTTAAGTTCTAAAATTGGATAGAGTGTGAATTTGATATTTTTTGGTGAAATTGAATAAATTGACAGTGAAGTGATTAGAGGAACTTACTTAAGCTTGCACAAGAAGACTATGTCCCGTAGACGAGTGTTTGAGTAGCATAAAAGTTTCACTCAAGGTCGTGAAGAAATGAAAGACGACCAACACTATGGACGGCCAGTAACTTTGAGAACCGATGAAAATTTTGGCAAATCATCAATGGAGTGGCTAGAGATACTTAAGCTTTTGCATAAGCTTAGATTGTATAACCCGTAGGCGAATGTTTTAGTATCATAAAAGATTCACTGAAGGTCGTGAAGAAATGGAAGACGACGAATACTCTGGACGGTCAGTAAATTCGAGAACCGATGTAAATATAAAAGAAAACTGGCCAGATTGTTCGAGAAAAACCGTCTACTGAATGTCTGAATAACAATTTACGTAAACTACCAGCATTGACAAAGACAACGCGTGGAAATTTTTAAGGGTGGTATTCAATTGGAACAAAAACATTTTGACAAAAAGGGTTCAATGTTCCTTCACACACAAATTTATATGAAAGGGTTTTGGGTTAAACATAGGAATATCCTCCATATTTCCCCCTGCTTTAGCATCTTTTTTTTTTTTTTTTTTTTTTCCCCAAAAATAATCTGCCCCAAAAGAAATCTGTTCAGAGTGATTTGAGGGTAAGAACAAAACTTTATAGCTATTAAGACAGTTATCAGAAAATGAATCTACAACAAGCGTTTTGAGCAGATGTAGATGGAAAGGAGCCTATGTGTGAAAGTCAATGGGAAATACGTTGAAGGAGATAAAAAACTGATTTACTATAAATTGTAAATAAATGTCCTTTTTCGAGTCAGTTCCATTATTTTATAGACAGACCTCGTAATACAAAATATATTAGTAAAAAAGTTGAAATTATACTAAAACAGAAAATTAAAAGATTCCATTTTTAACCTTCATTTTATACAGCTAGATTCAGGTTACCAGCAATAATTTTGCAAAAAATATTGTAATTCATGCGTACATTATAAATCATTCTTGAAAATCAGTTTTCCCAACATAGAATCATCTCATCATTCCTTGGAGCATCAACCCTTCCTTTCCATTCGAACGAAATTTCTGCAATAGGAAACTATTTTACAGCATAATACTTTCAGAGACTTTAATATATCCATCTAACATACAATGCTACTGTTTATAATGGGAGACTACTTTAGGAGAGGATCCTTTTCTGACTCTTGTACCCTCACAGCAAGCAATATTTTTACGATGGGAAACTATTTAGGACATGACAATTTCAAGGAAGTTGTAACTATCATGTATTCAAGCAAGTTTTTTACAAGCAATCGTCCATTTTTTTTACAATGGGAGATTGTTTTTTTGGACAGAAAACTTCCTAAGAGCTTGTAATCATCACATATTTAAACCAAATTTTTACAATAAGAGAACCACTTAAGAGTGGTAATGTTGGTCCCTAGAGCCACAGCAATTTCAAACGTAAAACAGAGGAACAAGTAAGAGATTATATTAACTTCTTATCCTTCAAAAAAGGGCTAGAGCATTTTATACAGCCGTATACAGGATATTTACGAGATTTCAGTTATTTTAGTTTGCCATAAGAAGTACTGATCATATGAAGATACTGATTAATACTGATCATCTGATCGTATGAAGAAGTACTGATCATATCTTGCCATATGAAGTACTATTCAATTAAATAAGTCTCTTCAGAAGCCTTTCAGCTTCAGAACTTTATAGCGTCTTCAATCGTTACATATATAAGAGAAATTTTCCTCTAACTTAATATTTATAAGGTCATTCAGTAATAGTATATCAATGATTTAGATAACATTAATGTATTTTCAGATCAAATAACGGGGGAAAAAACCCGTTTCCACATGAATGGACCCGACGGGTGTCGAGCCTGGATGATTGCCTTCTCCGCATTTTTCATCAACATGATCACTGCAGGAATTGGCAGGAATTTCAGCATTCTATTCGTAGAGATCATGGAGGAGTTCCAGGTCAACCGAGCTGGCATCTCTACCCTTTAGCTTGTTGTTGGTGATGAGATTCTTGCTTGGTAAGAAGGTTTTCGTTTCAATGAAAATTATTTGATTCTTAGAAAAGATATATCATTGAGAGTATTCAAGTTGTACTATTTCTTAATGTAACAAATATGAATTTTATAGCATTTCATAATAACTTCAGGGTATTCAATAAGAAAGTCAATATCACAACCAGTTGCATCATCTCTGAGATATTTTGTATACCAAATTGTAATGTCGTCTATTCTTGAAATTGATGGCAAAAATGAAAAATTTAGATAACAGAAATTTTTATGCAATTGCTTACATATTGCTTTTGGAAAATTTATGAGAAATGTGATTGTTTTGGGGATGCTTAAAAAATGTAAAAGAAAATAGGCAACTTTTATTGTTAAGGCTTTATGTAAAGCTTTAATTATTGTACAATGATTTCTTTTTAAGGACCGATAGTCGGTATTTTGGGATTAAAGTATGATGTCGAACCATCACTCTTCTCGGAGGGGTTATTTCCACCGCCAGCACTATTGCGTCCTATTTCGCTACAGACATCTACTGGATCGTAGTGAATTACGGAGTCATAAATGGTGAGTTTCTTGTTTTCGTGTTAAGGTGACCTATGTATAATATTTTTTGTAGAACTCGGAAAATGTCAGTAAGCAAATTCCTGCTATGCGATTATGGTAAAAAAATAAGTACAAAAACTTAAAAATAACCAAAGTAGGTAGTAGGTTTAGGTAGGTTAGGTAGTAGGTAGTTTAAAAAGTAGGTTTCAAAGCCTCAAAAATTTTTTTAAATCTTAGAAATATGATTTATTATTTATTAATAATAATAAATCATAAGTTTTCTGCAGTTTTTTTACAGCTTTACTACTAATAATCTCTAAAGGGAGACAAATACATTGTCGAATCTTCAAATTAACAGCAAAAAATATATTTAATGTTCAAAAGTAATACGATACAACTTTTAAATTTACATTTGAATTTATACAATAATTAAATACAATTAAAAGCTTAATTCTAGCAATACATATTTTCGATTTTAGTAAAACAACTTACCTTGAAACAAAACTGTATTTGAAAAATAATATTCCTCTAATGTCCGCATGACAATGAGAAAGATTAAATTTTAATTTTTTTCATTAAACTAATAATTTAAGGGATAAATTAAAAAGACTAAACGATTTATATTTTACTAAATTATTTTTAATGTAATTATGTTAAATATCTTGATGATTAATCCATTTAGATGTGTATTGCAGGTTTTGGGGTCTGTCTCTCCACAACGCTACTTCAAGTGTCTATACGAGAGTATTTTGAAGTGCACAGAGCAACAGCCATGGGGCTTGCATTCAGTGGTGGATGCATGGGATCCCTTATTTTTCCAATGCTTCTGGAGTACATTGTAATAACCTTCGGTGTAAGAAAAGACTTCCTGGTCATTGGAGTCTTTCTGGCCCTAACCATACCTATTTCTCTGGTTTTAAAAAGCCACCTTGGTTGGAGAATCAACAAGATCGTAAAGAATCAGAAAAGTTATCAGAAAATTCAACACATGAATACACAAATTCAACTGGAACTAATGCAAATCTCCAAGACAGTCCTTTTGGAGTTGTTGATTTCAAGGGATGAATACAATCCATAAATCAGAATCAACTTTAGGAAAGGAACTTGCAATGAATCGTCCAGATATTCAGACCTTGAGACATCAAAGTGAAACTGTCGTGGCAATTCTTCAAAGTGTTCCTCCTGATTTGGAACAAATAAAGCATGAACTAGGTCCAGACTTATCAGGGTTAAGCCATGGATCCCATATCTGGTTTGGATTGGAAATTCTTTGCCAAAGCGTTGAAGAGACACTTAAGAAATTTAATGTCCATAAAAATTTAAACTTATCAAAAACGAATTTTTTTCTGTGATACATTTTTCAGACCACTGGTTTAAAGCCGACGACTGGCAAAATAGTCCTGCGTGAACTCTTATGCAAACCATATTTAGAAAGCAGCCATAAATTTGAAATAAATTCGGTGTCACAAGAATATTCGAAAGAATTGATTTTACTGAAATTAAAAAAATTTCAGGACATAGATGTTCCCGACATCTTGTCTCTGTGTTCAAATGAAAATAAAAATAGTGTACTGAACATTTCTATGGAACTTAAGAGACTATTCAAAACATTTTCTCAGTTGGAAAGATCTCAAAACGGTATCATACCTATGACAACTGTTCAACAAACCACTGTACCTGTGAAAAATTTTTCCAGAAAGATGTCTTTCCGGGAAAATTTTAAGAACACTTTCAAATTATTTTGGACCTATTCGAAGATAGCCTGTAGTTTGTATAAGAAGCCAATATTTTTTACTGATCTGCATTTGTCGAACAATTCATTTCATAACTTTTGTGCCTGTTCTCACAACTGTAGAAGATTTCATTATGGACAAAGGTCTTTCCCAGTACGATGGTCAGTATGCTGTTATAGCTTTGTCAACTGGTGACTTACTGGGACGATTGGCCCTAGGCTGGGTGACCGATTATGGATTTTTGAGTTTACCAAGGTTTATGTTGCTTACGATGGTTCTCCAAAGTATCAGTACAGTAACTTTGCCATTAATGAATACTAAAGTATTAATATACGTAGCATTAGGTGTCTTTGGCATGTTTCAAGGAACTCTCTTTGTTCGTCATTCAGTATTGGTATCAAAGTACATGGAAAACCATGAACAATCCGTTGGAATGGGATGCTTTTTTGGTTTCTTTTCAGGAATGTTTGGATTGGGACTGTCGAGAAGTATGTAGGTAAGCATTCTTGTTTAAAAACTTATTTGGTGAATAACTTGTAATACTCTCACAAAAATTATTTTCTGAAAGGATTTCTTTAATGTATTCCTTTTTGTAACTGGAATGAAAAAAAAGTACCTGAGGGTTATAGAGTGCCGAGTTACTAAAATGAGAAGATATCTGATAATTCCATGAAAAACATCTTAAATATCATGCTTAAAGCATCATTAGCATCATTATTATGTCTCAGGAAGCAAATAAATCTGTTCCCTGAAAAGCGCCTAAACTTGTGACTTGCAGTTAGTAACGAAAATCTCCTGAAAAGCAAAAATCACTTAGATAGATCAATTTACAGCCTATCTTACCCCAGTAAATTTCGTTTTAAGTTGCAATAGGAATAAACTCTTGACAGATTATCCCGAGTACTTTTTGTATCATTTCAGAGCATCACGACTTAACTCTTGACAAAGTTAATTTTTAAATTTGGTGTTACATATTTTGGACTAACTAGTATTATTCTAAGGCAAGTTAGCAGGTTTATTCATGATATGTAAGATAGTCTGGCAACAATTATTCTGTCACGATTTCAAGTTGTTTTATAAGCATTGTACTCGATGTTATTTAGCAAACAAAAATTGGCAAGTAGTTGCATCTTATTTACTTTTTTTTTTTCAAAATGAGTCAAAAGACATTTTGAATGATAATAGCGGAGATGTATTGTTGGGCGATCTCGAAAGCTCGTGATAAATCGTTGAATTATAGTTCTGATTCTAATGGGCAATCTAAATGGTTAAATATACAAACTTTTTAAAAATAAATATACAAATATTTAAACGCACAAAACAGTGGATTATAACATGAAAACTTTTTTTTACATCTCAAAGTAGTACTCACCTTCAAACGCTCATAGTGTCATATTCACTTCAGTTAAAATACAATATGTTGCACGCGGTAAAGAGTGCGCCAACAAAATTTATAGTTCAATTTCTATTATATAAATTAAATTAAACAGGATAAAAAACTTAAATAAAATATTGATCTTAAACATGATTGTTGACTTTTGAAATGGCATCTATTTTGAGGTTATTAAAAATTAATTGCAATGCAGTTAACCCCTTGATGGATCATCCCGAATATACTCGTATTTCATATGTATATTTTTATAAGTAACGAAGTAAAGTACGAAGTTACAAGTAAAGTAAAAATTTAACAAAAATAAAGTAATTAAATTTAAAAAAATTATACATAAATATGATTAAATTTTGCTACAAAAAACGCTTGTTAGATTGTGGCATTTTTGAAATGAAAATTTCTACATGTGTCAATTCATAAATCAATATAAGATTTTTTTAAATAAGTATAATTTGAAAAAAAAAAATTTTTTTATTATTCTTTATAATTTTTGTACAGGATTTTTTAAAGATCAAGTTGGCAACTATGACTTTATGCTGTACATCAGTGGATCTATAGGGGCTCTTGTTGGACTTTTATGGATTTTGAACCATACTTTATATCAGAAAACATTGAAGATGAAGAAAATGAACCGGTGTAAATGGAGAACTTAATTATTCAAATCCACATTAAAAATAATACATTTTGTAACGTTTCAGACTATACTAGACCTATAACGACTTCTAGAAGAGGGCACTTTCAGGTTCATGGGAACACTTTAAATTTTATTTACAAAACATTATATAGATTTAACTCTATTACAAAAAATAAGGATATAAATTCGATACACAAGTGCAGTTCACTCCAAGTTCGGAGATTTTCAAGAGTTCTCGAGTCCAAGTCGAATATGAACATCTGGTCTACGGCAAACCTTAACTATTACACAGCGTGATTCATGAAGCCACAAAGAAAATCAGGCGGAAAACTCCGGCCTATTCAGTCACTTCAGAGAAAAAACACTTTCGGTCTACTCGTCGCAGAACTCTCTCTCTCTTCTTTCACCAAAAATCCCCTTTAAGACAATCTGTCAAGAGGGAGGGTCAGCTTCTCTCACTTCTCTTCATTTCAGTAAACATTTCTTAGCTCATGGTCTATCATTCAACACGATGGAACAACTCCTGGTATAGTTCATATTCAAACTGTAGTGGTTTTTCGATCTGTGAAGGTCGAACAGAAAATTGCTAATTTCATGAGGTCTCAATGTAGGGAGGCTAATTTCATGAGTGCATCCGTATCCCACATTTGTATCTTATCCGCATTTGTACAAAAAAAAAATTTCTGCTTATGGACTAAAACGAATGTATTATTCTAAGACAAACTCGAATTCATTTGGAATGTTGTATGCCTGGCAACAGTCGTTCTATAGCGATTTCATATTGCTTCATCATTGTTGTTTTCTTTACATCATTGTTGTTTGCCATCTAACTGGATGTCATCAGTCCAAAGATGAGATGAGTGGTAACTGCGTGTTATTCATTGCACATGAAAGTTTGCTTTTAAAATTTATTAGAAAAGTTAATCTCTCGGTAAGTTACTAGTTAAGATCTCAGTAAGATATATAGAAAATATTATAGAAAAACCAGTGATCACATTTTTCAACAAAGAAGATGGTAATGAGGGGATTAGGTGAACCAAATAAGTATAAGTAAAGAATTTAAGCCGAATATCCACCTCCTCACCTACATTGGATAATGCTGAATGTGCTACGATCCTCCATTCTGAGTGTTGAAGAGATTAGTATGTTGATTTCTAATTGATATCAATATTAAGGGAGATTAATTCTGGATACAAATATGAGGTCTGTGGTTGAATGCTATCACCACAGGTGGAACCAATTCGCAATGAGAACGGTAGTGATTGGCTGAAGGTAAGTATTCGTCCTTGGTGAACAAGAGCAAAAAGTATGGAAAATAATCTTTTCTCAAACAACATATTTCTTATTGTATCAATAACAAACATATGCTATTTCGAAAATTGTCAATATTTCATACAATATCGTAATAATTTTTCTGTGATCTGAGAGCCAATCTAAAACGTTGATTTTTAGACTTGTAGTGGACTAGGATCTCGGACCTTTTATGCCGGGGGTTGGGATTTTCAAGAAGATAAAACCGTTTCTTTGTATCAGTTGCGGATTTTTTGTTCGTCGATAAAGGAGAGTGAGAGCTCAATAAATAATCCAGACTATTTTTATTCAAAATAAACATTTTTTTTTTTCATATTTTAGGAATTTAAAATTAAGTCAGGGCGGTTTTAGAATTTTGCATTTGTTTTTAGGAATATTTATATTTTGGTAAGTTGTATCTCTACTGTTATTTTTACGTTGCTGTAATATTTTTGTATATAAAATATGAATGTATATAATAACTAAATAATGATTTTTGTTGTATATAAAATATGAATGTATAATAACTAAATAATGATTTTTTGTTGTATATAAAATATGAATGTATATAATAACTAAATAACGACCTTTTGTTGTATATAAAATATGAATGTATATAATAAACCAAATAGTGATTTTTTGTTGTATATAAAAATATGAATGATATATAATAACCAAATAGTGATTTTTGTTTTTATAAATTTTAGTAAGTAAAATAAAAGTTTTTCAAATTGGACAGCAATTCACACTATATATATAGCTATTTTATTATTAAAAAATCCAGTATATTCATTTTCTCTTCTTTATATTTGCTGCTTAGTTTTGCCATCAAATTTCATGTGGTATTTTTTATTTAATTAAAAGTATTTGAATTTCCTTTTTTTTGTGTGTTCATAAAATACGTATATTATTTAATCATTCTTTTAAAGAGAATAATATTTTTATGTATTTGTATTGCAAAAATAGCCACATTTTGTAGAGTGAGTACCTGATTAATAGAAGTAATTAATGATACTTCATTCAAGAATAAATAAAGTAAGTGGTTCTTTTTGCTATTCAATTTAAATAAATGACAAAACAAAGATAAATTATTCGTGCAAAAATAGAAAAAAAGCTCTTTAAATGAATAAATTAAAAAAATATATATATCAAATGAAACTCTAAATTAATATCTTAGGACCACTAATAAACAGCTTCTTTTATTATCTAATTAAATGTACTTCAATAATTACTTCAAATCTAATTAAATGTGCTTCATTTACTACTAAGAATAAATACATTAAAACTTGAAAATTCTTTGTTTTTTGTTTTTGTTTTTAATAGAACTTATGAAAAAGTGTAATTTATAGATTATTTTAAGAGTAAACATTTTTAAGTGCTGAATATTTCAAAGCAATACAAGACTAATAGCAATACGTAAC
>BPLR01010484.1:0-20602 GCA_021605095.1 Caerostris extrusa | reverse complement strand
TCGAATGGTACAAACATATGAAAGTTTTTTTTTTTTAAAACAGGCATTAAATTTCATACATTAGAAATCATTATGAGAATTGTTCTGCAGAACAAGTTAATTTTGAAAATGCTATCAAAAGTTCCAAACTATTCTGTATTAACTATTTTCACATGTCACAAAATGTTCTCATTTGTTACTTTTACAATTACTTTCGAACATTTTGTAAAACTTTTAACCGAACATGCAAAAGTTTCACAAACCAACATATTATGAACAGTATCGTATGAAACATTATGTTCACAGAAATTTAATAAGAATCAAATATTACAAGGATTTCTTAAAAATAGAAAGAAAAATTGAAGATTTATTTATATATTTCAAAATCTTTTACTTCAAAAAAAGTGTTTCCTTACTTTTAACCCTAACAAAATCAAAAAATTGTTTTAAAATTTCATATTTCGTTTTTTTCTATGTTCATAGTTTTTCATATTCATATAACTATTTCTCGTTCGAATAAAGATTGTTAAGTTTTATATTTAAAATTTTTCCTTTGACTGCAATACTTCATTCCTCAGGGAAATTATATTTCTTACATAAACAAACATAAATTCGTTTTTTTTTATGCAAACTATTTGTTCGAAAAAACATTTAGAATTCGATACATAGTTTAATAAAAAGTTTTCCTTTAAGCAATACCTACACAACAACAACAAAAAAAAAGTATTAAAGTATTTCTTAGAAGAAAATAAAAATAAATAATAATAATAATAAATAAAAGAGAAAGAAAAAGTTTTTTTTGAATTACTCCCAATATAAAGTGCTTGTCATGTATGAAACTTGAAATTAATTGAACCTTGCTTACCGTAAGGGCTGAAGTCTTGAAGGAATATCAGCATATAAATGTACTTTACTGTATTCCTAGAATATATACGTGAGTAAAAATGTTACGGATCTCAATTATAAAAAGAAAAAAATTCTTAAAGTGTCAAGAGGTGAGTAATGAAAGTGTAAAAAATGGAGAAAGAAGGTAAAAAAAAAAACTTTTCGCACACGCAAACGTAGCACAATTCTTCTATATGATGGTTCGCACCCAGAATTTTATGTGAGAAACGGTTTTGGTTTTTCAGATAGAGAGGGTTTTATTCATTTCTTTTTATTTCGTAGTTATTTACTTTTTCTTAGAGTTTATGGTTGAAGTGATATTATACTTTTTTTTTGAGTATTTTTTTCTTTCTTTTTTTTTTTTGAAAAAAACAAACAAAAACAGTAGCAGCTTTATATTTATTTTTATTCCTTGCCTGATGGATTTGATCGAATATCTCTTTAAGGTGGTTTTCTACTTGGCCGACTTTATTTGTTTTCTTGCATTGAAAAAAAATTTCAGTTGTAATAAAAAAAAAATTAATAGCCATTAAAGTAATTTAACACAAGTTCACCGAAATCGAATGGTACAAACCTATAAAAGGTTTTTTTCTTTAAAAAAAAAAAATTTTTTTTTCAAAAAATAATTGCCATCGCTAGAAATTCTCGGGATTGAATTCAAAGAATTCTATGATAGAATATTTTAAAGCAGGCATCAAGTTTCATACACAAGAAATTATTATGAGAATTGTTTTGCAGAAAGTTTGGTTAATGCTTAGAATGAAAGATAATATCCAGAAAACAATAGATATCTTCCAGGATTCTATTAAAATTTCTTTCACTGTTTCATTTTTCCTAAATACTTATAAACTTCTGTCTGTAATTTTATTGTTAGAATGACTTGGAGAAATGGACTTGGAAAAAAAAAATTTGAAAGTAAATTCATCAAAAGGACCACCCATTCCATAACTTCTGAGAATTTTACATGTAACTGTTTCTGTTTGAATTCCAGAATTACAAAGCTATAACAAATTTCACTTAGTCGAAGTAGTTTATTAATCATGTTTACAGTCTATTTGAATCTACGGTACTTAATGAAATGAGCTGGAATTTTTAAACACTGTTTGTGTGATTTGAAAAAAATCCCCATAGATTCAATGCAGAACAACAGAAAATAAACTACTCTAACAGAAACAACAAAAGATAAAGCGCAACAACAACTGAAGACATTCACATACAGAATTTTATGTGCATTTATATTAATTTTGTGGTATCTGCAACCCTAACAATATCAAACAGTATCTAATTTTTTGTTTAAAACAATTATTTTAATTTTTTTTTTAATTATTAATTTCTACATTAGGTAATATAACTATTTGAAGAAACATTTACATTTTTTTATCTTAAAAATAAAATGAAATTATTCATACATACCCTCTAACATTAATAAGCAGCTTAACCAAAGTTACCAATATTCTCAATTCGGATGAGAATGTCAAGAATATATTTTAATTATTGCTACTCTATAATTGGTTTGCCAGTTGTCTCCAAGAAGTTTGGCAAGTTTTGAGACTTTATTTATTTTTAAGACTAGACATATATTAAATGCAATTTTGTTTCGTCAAATTATTTCACTAAAATGTAAAAATACAACAAGTTAATTTTGAAAATGCTATCAAAAAGTTACAAACTATTTTCACATGTTAAAAAACTGTCTTCACTTGTTACTTTTGCAATTACTTTCGGATATTTTGTAAAACTTTTAACCCAATATGCAAAAGTTTCAAAACCAAAATACTATGAACAGTATCGTATGACACGTATATTCAAAGAAATTTAATAAGAATCTAATATTACAAGGATTTCTTAAAAATAGAAAGAAAAATTAAAGATTTATTTACATTTCAAAATCTTTTACTTCTCCATGCTTTTAACCCTATCAAAATCAAAAATTTAATATTGTATTAAAATTTCATATTTCGTTTTTTATATTCCTACGAATATTTCTCGTTAGAATAAACATTGTTAAGTTTTATATTTAAAATTTTTCTTTGACTTTGCAAAACTTCATTCCTTAGGAAATTATATTTCTTGCATAAGCAAACATAAATTCGTTTTATGCAAAATATTTCTTCGAAAAAAATATTTAGAATTCTATACATAGTTTAATAAAACTTTTCCTTTAAGCAATGTCCACACATAAAAAAAAAAAAAAAAAAACTTTAGATATTAAAAGTATTTCTTAGAACTAAATAAAAATAAAAATAAGTAATAATAAATAAAAGAGAAAATAGAATATATTCTAGGAATATTTCATATTCCTAGAATATATACGCGAGTAAAAAAAAAAGTGTTACGGATCTCAATTATACAAAGAAAAAAATTCTTAAAGTGTCAAGAGGTGAGTAATGTGTAAAATTTTATGTAGCGGAACGTTTTTGGTTTCAAATAGATCAGAGAGGTTTTATTTATTTATTTTTTTGATTTCGTAGTTATTTACAGTTTCTTAGACTTTATGGTTGAAGTGATATTATACCTTTTTTTGAGTATTTTTTTCTTTCTTTCTTTTCTTTGTTTTGAAAAATAAATAGTGGCAGCTTTTTATATTTATTTTTTTTTCTCGATTGATGGATTTGATGAAATATATGTCAGAAGGTGGTTTTCTACTTGGGCGACTTTATTTGATTTCTTCCATTGAAAAAAATTTCAGTTGTATTAAAAAAAAAATTAAGAAGCGTTAAAGTAATTAAACACAAGTTCACTGAAATCGAATGGTACAAACCTATAAAATTTTTTTCTTTTTTTAAAAAAAAGAGCGATTTTTATTTCAAAGAATAATTGGCATCGCTAAAAATTCTCTGGATTAAATTCAAAGAATGCAACGTTAGTACAATTTAAGCATGCATCAAGTTCCATACTATAGAAATTATTATGAGAATTGTTCTGCAGAAAGTTAGCTTAATACTTAGAAGGAAAGAATATTTTTAGAAATCAATAGATATCTTGCATGATTCTTTTAAAGTTAATTTCACTCTTTCATTATTCCTATATACCTATCAATTTCTGCAAAGCGAGAGTCATGATGTTCTTGTTAAATGTATAAATATATATCTGGCGTTCGGTACCACAGGTTTCGATTTGAGTCCCGACGTGTCATGGTTGGTTGTAGTGGTTCAGCTTCCACTTTTTTGTGTGCATGAGTGTGTGTGGGCATTGCTTAAAAGGAAAACTTTTATTAAACTATGTATCGAATTTTGCAAAAAAACGAATTTATGTTTGCTTATCTAAGGAATATAATTTCCCTAAGGAAGGAAGTATTATAAAGGCTTAGGGCTTAGGGATGACGAACTTAAAAAGGGAAAAAAAAAAAAAAAATCACAAAAAAAAAAAACATTTGCAAGTTTCGGAATCTGCTAGTAGGTAGACGGTATTGGCCCACCTTGAGGTTGTTGAGCCTTTGAAGAAGAAGTATATATATGTATGGTATTTCGTTTCATACAATAAAAAATCAAATAACGTATATGATGTTTGATATTATATTAATATTAATAAAAATAGCACCTATTACTGTAATAAGAGAAGAAATTTTTGAGGAACCAATCACAAAAGTGATGAATTAGATGGT
This sequence comes from Caerostris extrusa, assembly GCA_021605095.1. Lineage (NCBI taxonomy): Eukaryota > Metazoa > Arthropoda > Arachnida > Araneae > Araneidae > Caerostris > Caerostris extrusa. The sequence goes on along the minus strand of BPLR01010484.1, from coordinate 16,134 downwards.
TTTTATGGAGAGAGCTTTGAATATCCATGCCTGAAAATTTTTGTTTACAAACATGTGTTGACCAAACAAACTTTCACATTTTGATGTATTACTATCTATATGACAAACCAATGTGTTGCAAATTTTTAAACCGATAAATTGCAAAGGTCTGCGTCCTGTTAAACTTATTTTCTACGTGCTGTAAAAATCCTGTTCAACCTCTATAAAAATAGTTAAATACCATTCGTAAGCGAAACTGTTGCAATATTTGCAATGGTTGGAACTAATTCTCGCAATTGATTATTGCAATTCCAACTTTGCACTTTTCTCATTTTTCCTTTTTCCATATTATCATATTCAGTAGTGAATTGTAATTATATTTTAAAATTTTTTTACCCTCTTTTTTTATTAAAATAATAGGAACGGAAATTAAATTTCCAAACTCTAAAATTTAATTTAATTATAATTTAAACTCTAACTTTATCAAAATTTTATAATATTTTTGTGGTATCTGCAACCGTAACAGTACCAAATTTTTTCTTTACAAAAATTATTTATATAATTTTTATCTTGTTGTAATTATTTTTTTCTTTTGATCATTAATTACTTCTCATTTTGTAATATAACTATTTGAAGAAACATTAAATTTTTTTTTATCTTAAAAATAAAATTAAAATATTTGAATACACTCTGTAACGTTAATTAAGCAGGTTACTCAAACTTATCGATTCAAAATTCTCAATTCAGATGAGAAGGTTAAGAATATATTTTAACCATTTGTACTCTATCATTGGTTCGCTAGTTGTCTCCAAGAACTCTAGAGAAGTCGCAAGTTTTGAAAATTTATTTATTTTTAGACAAGACATATATTAAATGTAATTTTTTGTTTCATAAAATTATTTCAAGAAATTTTAAAACTTGAACTAGCAAATTTTGAAAAAGCTGTCAAAAAGTTACAAACTCTTTTCACACGTTACAAACTGTCTTCACTTGTTACTTTTGCAATTACTTTCGAACACTTAGTTAACTTTTTTACTCAATAGGTAAAGTTTCAAAAACCGAAATATGATTAACAATATCTTATAACACATATGTTCAGAGAAATTTAATAAGAATCAAATATTATAAGGATTTCTTAAAAATAGAAAGTAAAATTGAAAATTTATTTATATTTCAAAATCTTTTGCTTCTCCATACTTTTAACCGATAAGAAAGTCAAAAAATTTAATATTGTATTAAAATTTCATATTTCGCTTTTTTTACATTCCATATTCGTATGAATATTTCTCATTCGAATAAACATTGTTAAGTTTTATACTTAAAATTTTTCCTTTGACTTTGTAATACTTTATTCCTTAGGGAAATTATATTTCTTACATAAGCAAACATAAATTCGTTTTATGCAAAATATGTTTCTTCGAAAATATTTAGAATTCGATAGAATAGTTTAATAAAAAGTTTTCCTTTAAGCAATGACCACACATAACAACACACACACACAAATACTTTAGGTATTAAATTAATTCTTCGAACTAAATAAAAATAAAAATAATAAGAAAGAAAAGAGAAAAAAAAATTTTTGAATTACTTCCACATACAGTGCTTATCATTTATGAAACTTGAAATTAATTGGACCTTTGCTTACAATAGTAAAGTAAGGCTAAGGTCTTGAAGGAATATCAGCATATAAATGTACTTTCCTGTATTCCTAGAATACTACGAGAGGAAAAAATGTTACTGATCTCAATCATAAAAAGAAAAAAAAAATTCTTAAAGTGTCAAGAGGTGAGTAATGAAAGTGTAAAAAAAAAAAAAAAAAAGGTAAAAAAGGAAATATTTTCGCACACGCAAACGTAGCACAATTCTTCTATGATGGTTCGCGCCCAGAAATTTTATGTAGCGGAACGTTTCTGGTTTCAAATAGAGAGAAGGTTTTTTTAATTTTTTTATTTAGTAGTTATTTACTTTTTTTCAGAAGTTATGGTTGAAGTGATATTATACTTTTTCGAGTATTTTTCTTTGCTTTGCTTTTTTTTTTTTCGAAACAAAAAATTGTGGTACCTTTTATATTTATTTCTTTATCGACTGATGGATTTGATCAAATATCTCTTTAAGCTGGTTTTCTACTTGGCCGACTTTATTTGTTTTATTCCATTGAAAAAAAGTTTCAGTTGTAATAAAAAAAATTAAGAATCATTAAAGTAATTCAACACAAGTTCACCGAAATCGAATGGTACAAACCTATAAAAGTTTTTTTTTCTATAAAAAAAAAAAAAAAAAAAATTTTTTTCAAAAATAATTGCCATCGCTAGAATTCTTGAGATTGAATTCAAAGAATTCAATGGTAGGACATTTTAAATCAAGCATCGAGTTTCATACTCTTGAAGTTATTATGAGAATTGTTTTTGCAGAAAGTTAGATTATTTCCAGAAATAGACATGGTCCAGGATTCTTTTAAAATTAATTTAATTTTTTAATTTTTGCTATATACCTATCAATTTCTGACTGAAATCTTATTTTGAAAAAGAAAAAGTCATTTGAAAGTAAATCACAAAAAAGGCCACCAGTTCCATAACGTATGAGAATTTTACATGTAACCGCTTTTGTTTGAATTCCAGAATTACAAAGCTGTAATGAGTTTAGTTTAGAAGATTTACTGTAAGCGTGGTAAAAGTTTTTTTTTTATTAATCATATTTATAGTGTATTTGAGCCTACGGTATTTAATCAAATGAGCTTGAAATTTTAAACATCATTTGTGTGATTTGAACATTAAAAATCCCCATAGGTTCAATAGACAACAACAGAAAATAAACTACACATGCAGAAACAACAGAAGATAAAGCACAGCAACAGCTGAGGACATTCACATACAGAATTTTATGTGTATTTATATTATTTTTGTGGTATCTGCAACCCTAACAATATCAAACAATACCTAATTTTTCTTTAAAAATAATTTTAAAAACTTTTTTTAATTCTTTTTAATTTTTTTTTTTTGATAATTAATTTTTCTCAATAACTAATACAACTATTTGAAGCAACTTTTTATTTTTTTTTAACTTAAAAATTAAATAAAAAATTATTTGTACATACCATTTGACATTAATTAAGCAGCCTACATAAATTTGCAGATTCCATATTCTCTACTAAGATGAGAATGTTAAGAATATATTTTAACCATTTGTACTCTATAATTGGTTCGCCTTAAGTACTCTATAGAAGTCGCAAGTTTTGTAACTTACTTATTCTTAGTTACTTCAATTATTATTTTGTAAAATTTTTTACAAAAATGTAAAACTTCAATTAATTTTGAAAATGCTGTCAAAAAGTTGCAAACTATTTTCACATGTTATAAACTGTTCTCACTTGTTACTTTTGCAATTATTTTCGAACATTTTGTAAAACTTTTTCCACCAATATGCAAAGTAACAGAAACCAAAATATTATTAAGAATATCTTATGACACGCATGTAGACAGAAATTTAATAAGAATCAAATATTACAAGTATTTCTTAAAAATAGAAAGAAAATTTGAAGATTTATTTTTATTTCAAAATCTTTTACTATAAAAAAATTGTCTCCATACTTCTAAACTCTAACAAAATAAAAAAAATTGTTTTGAATATTTCTCGTTCGAATAAACATTATTAAGTTTTATACTTAAAATTTTTCTTTTGACTTTGCAATACTTCATTCCTTAGGAAATTATATTTCTTACATAAGCAAACATAAATATTAAAGCAAATAAAATATTTCTTCGAAAAATATTTAGAATTAGATACATGCTTTAATAAAAGTTTTCCTTTTTTTAGCAATGCCCATACATAACACACATACAAAAAATACTTTAGATATTAAAGCATTTCTTAGAACTAAATAAAAATATATAATAATAAGCAAAACAGAATTTTTGAATTACTTCCACATAAAGTGCTTGTCATTTATGAAACTTGAAATTAATTGGAACTTGCTTACCGAGATAAAGTAAGGCTAAGGTCTTGAAGGAATATCAGCATATAAATGTACTTTACTGTATTACTAGAATAAATACGAGAGGAAAAAATGATAGGATCTCAATTATAAAAAGAAAAAAATTTATAAAGTATCAAGAGGTGAGTAATGAAAGTGTAAAAAAAAAAAAAAAAAAAAGAAAGAAGGTAAAAACCAAAAATCTTCGCACACGGAAACGTAGCGCAATTCTTTCTATGATGGTTCACGCCCAGAAATTTTATGTAGCAGAACGTTTTTGGTTTCAAATAGAGAGAGAAGTTTTATTTATTTATTTCTCTTTATTTCCTAGTTACTTACTTTTTCTTAGACTTCATGGTTGAAGTGATATTATACTTTTTCGAGTATTTTTTTCTTTCCTATAAAAAAAATAGCGGCAGCTTTTATATTTATTTCTTTGCTTTATTTTTTTTGTCGACTGATGGATTTGATGAAATATCTCTTAAAGGTGGTTTTCTACTTGGAAGACTTTATTTGTTTTCTTCCATTGAAAAAAAAATTTCAGTTGTAATAAAAAAAAATTAAGAGACATTAAAGTAATTCAACACGAGTCACGGAAATCGAATGGCAATAACCTATTAAAAGTTTTTAAAAAAGAAAAAAATAGAAAAGGATTTTTATTTCAAAGAAGGTATTTTATTTCAAGGTATCTCTAGAAATTGTCGGGATTAAATTCAAAGAACTCAACGTTAGGACATTTTAAAGGATGCATCAAGTTTCATACACTAGAAATTATAATGAGAATTGTTTAACAGAAAGTTTGCTGAATCGTAAAATGAAAAATATTTTCAGAAATCAATAGATATCTTCCAGGATCCTTTTAAAATTAATTTCACTTTTTCATTTTTCCTATATACTTAACAATTTCTCTGTGGGGTCTTATTTTTAAAATGACTTTGAAAAAAATATTTGAAAGTAAATCACAAAAAAGATCAGATTTTCAATAACTTCTGAGAATTTTACATGTAACTCTTTTATTTGATCTCCAAAATTAAAAAGCTGTAACTAGTTTTACTTAAAGAATTTACTGCAAACGTTTTACATTTTTTTTTATTTATTAATCATATTTATAACGTATTCGAATCTACTGTACTTATTCAAATGAGCTGTAATTTTTATAAATCATTTGTTTGATTAGAGAAAAAAATCCCCATAGATTCAATGCAGAACAATAGAAAATAAACTGCACATACAGAAACAACAGAAGGTAAAGCACCAGAACAACTGAAAATATTCACAGAAACAGTAGAAGATAAAACACAACAACAACTGAAGATAATCACATAAACAACAGAAGATAAAGCACAACAACAACTGAAGATATTCACATACAAAAGCAACTGAAGAGAAAGCTCAGCGACGAGATATTCACATTTTTACTTTAGTAGTTTTTCTACTTGTGTAGTTTAGTAGTGAGTGCGCAGAAGATCTACCTCCCCGTGGTGCACCTGGTAACACTTTTTAGTGGCTAAAAGATCTGCAACTTGGCATTATTGTTAGATTAATGAACTCTGTTTCAGCATATTTTGTTGTATGTTTTTGCTGTAACTGTTCATAATCTGCCATTGGAAATAAATAAAAAAGTTTAGTAGTTAGTTGCTGACAACTACTTTTTACTAAACCTGTAACAGTAAAAATACAAGAAAAATTAAAAGTCAACACTCGTAATATATAATAACGCTTGTGTATAACAAAGCCACTCATTCGCTATACATACTTGCTTATCTGTTTTCTAGTCTTTCTTGATTGGTAAAAATATTTGTTAAATAGTTCTAATCGATCTTTTTTATACGTCTAAATGAATTATTTACATATATGGATTATAATCGATTTGTGCATTTTAATGTATCATTTAGCAACAAAACTACTCTGCTTAGTGTAATTTTAAAATTGAACTTTTCTTGGCAATAAATATTGCAGAGATTAGCAAAATATATTCGCAGATTACAAATTCTGCATGTAGGTTAACACTTTATTGATAAAGGAGTCTGTTTCCAGTCTACAATAAAGTAGAAAACATTGTGTGTTTTTTTTCGCCTAATAAAAGTTGGATCATTTATTTATATGAGTATCATATATTTTTAAAAAATAAAACTGGACATATGACGAGGCAGGCAACATGCGGACAAAGGTTTGTGCATCGTAATTTTTTTATTTCAGGGATTCTTGTATTAATAAAGTTTTATAAATTTTGTTGTTTTGGTTTTATTTGAAAATTGAGATAACAGATTTTCTGATTAGCAGAAAAGCTTTCGTGCTAAATTCCTGCTGTTGCGAGTGATGAATATTTGCTGAAGAGGACATAAGATGATAATAAAATGGGCGTATCGTCAAGTGTCCATTTTATTATCATAGACCAATAAAATGGACTCATGATGATAATAAAATAAAAATATGATGATAATATAATCCACGTATGATGATAATAAAAGTAACGTAACTAACCTTGTATTGAAAGCAATTTATCTTGCATATTTTTTTTACTCTGTGTGTGATTTTACTTTATAAAATAATTTATGTGTGTTTACTCATTTGGTGTATATTCTTGTAATTTTGCTCCTTAAAATAATTTAAGTTTGCGTATATGTATATTGCGAGTATATTTAAAATAATTTTACTTTTTAAAATTATCTACGTATGTGTATATATTATGCTTGAATATTTAAGGTAATTCGCTTTATAAAATAACTTATGATTATGCATTTATTTAAGGTGATTTATTTTACAAAATAATTTATGTTTGTGTATATATTTAAGGTAATTTTGCTTTATAATATAGTTTACGTGGATGTATATATTATGTGCGTATATCTAGGGTAAACTAATTTTGAAATAATTTGTTATTTTATTTCATAGATTCTAATTTGTATAGTTCTAATCTTTATGTGAATACAAATTATCTAGTTATGTACCTTGATATTATCTCTTATGTAATATTTTCCTGCCTTTTATATTTCTACTGTTCACAATTTTGCATCAACTTCTTCTACTGTCTAATTACAGTCATGTCCATAAATTAAGGATAATTCAGAATCACACAGAAATTGAACTCTAAAATAAAAATTTCACCTGTAGAATTATCACACACATCTTGAAGAAGAATATGCAAATCACAGGAAACCACCAGATGGCGCGGATAGTACGCCACAATGACGAGAGTGTAAGAGAGGGGTATATAAGGACTGGTGGAAAAGAAGTAAAATTGTTCACAAGCGCTTTAAAAGCCTTTCAGTGCAATAACCGCATAGTTATGGCACAAAGGAAGCATTTGGATGATTTTTTACGTGGTAGAATTATCCGACGGCTGGAATGTGGACGTACCCAGCTGGAAGTATCCCAGGAACTTGGAATCGCCCAGAGTGTCATCTCCAGGCTTTGGCAACGATTCCAAGATGATGGTAATGTGAGTAGATGTTACAGCACAGGTCGCTCCCGAGTTACAACGCCGAATGAGGACCGGTATTTAGCAGTTACTGCCAAAAGAAACGGACGGAGCACAGCATCAGACCTGTCTCGTTAGCTCTCTTCAGCTACCGGTACGACAGTTTCAAGGCAGACCGTGTACAGACGCTTAGGACACATATGGTCTATATGCTCGTAGGCCTGTCAGATGTGTTCCACTTACCGCAACTCACTGTCGCCTGCGATTAACCTGGAGTAGTGAGAATGCATTGTGGACACCGCAACAGTGGTCTGGTGTGATGTTTTCCGACGAGTCCAGGTTCAGTTTGCAGTCTGATTCTCGCCGGACTTTCATGTAGAGAGCGCCAGGTACCCGTTACCACCAAGAGAACACCATTGAACGACACCGTTACGGTGGTGCAGGATGGCTCGTTTGGGGAGGAATTATTCTTGGTTCCAGAACTGACTCGCATGTTCAGAGTGTAACGATGACAGGCCGCATCTATCGGGTTGTCATTCTGGAACTACATGTATGTTTGTTTCGGGGCGCCATGGGTGCTGAATTTCTGTTTATGGATGACAACGCCCGTCCTCACCGTGCAAACATTGTAGACGAATGCCTTCAATTGGAGGATATCACCTCTATGGATTGGCCAGCATACTCACCGGACTGGAATCAATAGAGCATGTGTGGATATGCTTGGCCGACGAATTGCAGCCCGTCAACCCCTCCCACTTGTCAATCGGAAATTCGGAGGGCATTGCTTGATGAGTGGTGTAATATTCCTCAAGATCAGATTGATAATTTGATACTCAGCATGCCTAGGCGTTGTAAGGCCTGTATTGCATCGTCCGGGAGACATACTCCATATTAATCATCATACTAACCATGTAATACTATTTTTTGTAAATAGGTTCTTTTTTGAAATTTGCTCCAGGGAGTAAAATTCGCAATTTTTATTAATTATGTCAAACATATAGCATCTTTTTTGCTCTTTACCTTTTGTTTAATAAATAGACTTTACAAATAAGTCAAATTTGTTTTGCTTCTGTCTCTTTCTTTGCCTGAACTTCATTATCCTTAATTTATGGACAAGTGTATTTATTAGCTTTTACTCTTTTTCTAATTTGTATAATAATTGCTTTGATGAATATTCCTTTAGCTCTCTGATTTGTATATTGTCCAATGCAGTGTTTATTGTATTGCATTTCTTTAAAATTTTCTAATATTTTACCTTATGTACTTGTATATTTTATGTATTCTAGCATTTCATATTTCCTCCTTTTCTTTTTTAAATTTTATATTTATTGATATTTTCTTCTGTTTTTGTAAAAGCTTTTCCTTATTGTTTAGCTTCTGTATCTCCAAAAGTGAATTTTCCGAATTTTTCCCGCGTCCATTCGATTTCACCCACATCATTCCCAAACTGTAAAGGGGCAACTCAGCTCTAGGCAAAGGGATGTGGTGTGGTGTAGTAATAGTATCTTGCATTGAGGCATGTTGGTTATAAACTTTCCATTTACACCTTTAGTGTTATTTTGAAATTTTAAAGCATTGGTCACTGAAAAACTCCAGAATAATATAAGTTTAATTTAGAGAATTTACTGTAAGCATGATAGAAATTTTTACTTATTAATCACATTTATAATCTATTTGAACATATGGTACTTATTCAAATGAGCTGGAATTTTTAAAGATCATTTGTGTGATTTGGAAAAAAAAAGTACCTCATAGATTCAATTAAATTTTTTTCTCAAAAATAAATTTGAATATTAATGTCAGATAAATTTAATCAGAAATAAATTAAAACTAAAAGTGGTTAAACTTTCGATGCAAAATAACCATAATTTCCAAATTAAATCATCCCAATTCATAGCTGAAAGAAAAAGTAGAAAAAAAAAAAAAAAAAAAAAGTAAAAGACAAGTATTTTTCATTAAATTACTTATCTTGCATTCAGGCTAGAGATAATTAAATATATTAAAGTCAAAATAATTATCTAAGACAGTAATTTAAAATTAATTTAAAAGAAACGATCAAGTTAGGGAAACGAGAGGAAAAAAAAAAAGTAATGAAAATGATCAAAATGTGTGTTCATTACTGATATTTTAAATTTGCTTTTGAGCTTTGTATAAAAAAAAACATTTAACTTTGGAACTAATTAAATTTACTTAATAAAAAAAAAAATTACTACTTTTGTATTCATTGACGTCGAAAGACTGGAATTAAAAAGTTCAGTACTATTTTTTTTTAATCAAGAAGACTGAATGAATTAATCCCAATCATTGATTAAATAACTTGATTTGTTATGTAGACAATGGTTCCTTAATAAAATGTACACTGTTATAATTTAAGCAAATAATTAATTTCTCTTCATTTCTTAATCAGTTAAATTCAATGCAGTAACGATTAATATATTATCTACGCTATCTTAATAGTCTTGGATTCATCGATTATGTATTCAGACATGCAATAATAGGTTGATAATTTATAACCGAATAGATTATTTATGCTACAATGTCTCTGACTAATGTTAATTGACAAGAAATGAAAAATTTGAGATTTCACTTCGCTGACTTGTAACTTGACATTGTTGTGGCCAGTAATGCTATGAAGGTCCGGTAGTTGACAAAAAAAAAAAAAAAAAGGCGCAGAGAAAGAAGTGTTGTGATTTGGAGCAACTCTGGATTGTAACCAAGTGGGGCTTGATGGCCGAGTGACTAGCGCTCTGGCTCTCGCTACCACAGGTACCACTTTCCAGTCCTGGTGGTGCCATGGGTGTTTGTAGTGGTTCGAATCCCCTTTAAGACGTAGGTCCCGGTCTCATAGGACCGTAGAGCGTCAGAGTCCTATCAGACTTTTTACCATGTCATTCCCAAACTGTAAAGGGGCAACTCAGCTCTAGTCACAGGGATGTAGTAGTAGTAATAATAGTTGAGAGGGGCTTGATAGCCGAGTGGCTGGCGCTCTGGCCTTCGTTACCCCAGGTATCGGGTTCGAATCCAGGCTGTGCCTTTGATGTTTGTAGGGGTTCGGAATCCACTTTAAACTGTAGGTCTCAGTCTCATATAACCGTAGAGCGTCACGGTGCCCAATCGGATTTCTTCTCATCCACGTCATTTCCAAACGTAAAAGAGGCAACTCAGCTCTAGGCGCAGTGATGTGGTGTAGTAGTAGCAGACCGGGACCTAAAGTTTATTCTTCTGAACCACTACAAAACATCCATCGCGCCGTCAGGACTCGAACCCGAAACCTGTGACATTGGTATCATGCATTGATATACGAGGGTTATAAACTTCCCATTTATACCTTTAAGTATTTTTTGAAATTGTAAAGCATTGGCGATTGAAAAAAAAGAAAGAGCTTTGTAAAGATGCAGAATTACAAAGCTGCAACAAGTTTCACTTAGAGAATTTACTGTCAGCATGGTAGAAATTTTTATTTATTAATCATATTCATAATGTATTTGAACGTATGGTACTTATTCAAATGAACTGGAATTTTTAAAGATCATTTATGTGAATTGGAAAAAAATTTCCATAGATTCAATTTAATTTTTCTTAAAAATAATTTAAATATTAATGTCTGATAAATTTAATTAGAAATAAATTACAACTAAAAGTGGTTGAACTTTTGATGCAAAATAACCATAATTTCCAAATTAAATCATCACAATTCAAAACTGAAAGAAAAGAAGAAGAAGAAAAAAAAAAAAAATGTAAAAGACAAGTATTTTTCATTAAATTACTTATATTGCATTGAGGCTAGAGATAATTAAATATATTAAAGTCAAAATAATTATCTTAGACAGTAATTTAAAATTAATTTAAAAGAAACGACCGAGTTAGGGAAACGAGGGGAAAAAAAATTAATGAAAATGATCAAAATGTGTGTTCATTACTGATATTTTAAATTTGCTTTGAGCTTTATGCAAAAACATTTAACTTCTTAACTAATTAAATTTTCTTAGGAAAAAAAGTTACTTTTGTATTCATTGACGTCAAAAGACTGGAATTAAAAAGTTCAGTATTATATTTTTTTCTAATCAAGAAGACTGAATGAATTAAACCCAGTCATTGATTAAATAACTTGATTTGTTGCGTAGACAATGGTTCCTTAATAAAGGTACACTGTTATAATTTAAGCAAACAATTAATTTCTCTTCATTTCTTAATCTATTAAATTCTATGGAATAACGGTTAATAGATTATCTGTGCTATCTATTAATAGTCTGGGATTCATCGGTAATGCATTAAAGTAATAGGTTAATAATTTATAACCGAATAGATTATTTATGCTACAATGTCTCTTACTAATGTTAATTGGCAAGAAATGTATATGAAAAATTTGAGATTTCACTTCGCTGACTTGCAACTTGACATTGTTGTGGCCAGTAATGTTATGAAGGTCCACTAGTTGACAATAAAAAAAAAAAAAAAAAAAAAAAAAAAAGGCGCAGAGAAAGAAGTGTTGTGTTTTGGAGCAACTCTGGATTGTAACTAGGTGGGGCTTGATGGCCGAGTGGCGAGCGCTCTGGCTCTCGGTACCACAGGTATCGGGTTCGAATTCTGGTGGTGCCATGGATGTTTGTAGTGGTTCGTAATCGACTTTAAGCCGTAGGTTCCGGTCTTCTATGACCGTAGAGTGTCACAGAGCCCAATCAGACTTCTCACCCACACCATTCCCAAACTGTAAAGGGGCAACTCGGCTCTAGGCACAGCAATGTGGTATTGTGAAGTAGTAGATTGTAACTAGTTGTAGTTGACTTGAGACTTGAGACACAGGTTGGAGAACACAGAGCTTTATTTAGACGCACACAGACATCACACACACATGCAATTAGAGACATACAATATTTAACACACTTAAAGAATTTTAATTATAGATTCGTGGAAGGATTCTACTTATAAGCCGAAAACCCGATACTCAGATGTGCGCTGAATAAATTTTCTCCGGGTGAGATACTGTAGGCCAATTGTTATGCAGGGTTACATCGAATATATTTCCTCTCGGGAGAGAGTCCAGAAGCTTACTGACCATTTCTCCAGAACGCCACAGGGGGCGATCTTGCTGTTCGTAGAACAAACCCGGTTACAGTAGCTTTATAGTTTAAGGCCTTACCAAACGGGCTTATTTCATTACTTTCATCATGAAGCAAATAATTGTTGTCACACAAAATCACGAGTTCATATTATATAATTGAAAATTAATGCATACCTTTCCCAATTATTCAATATACAACTTTTATAAATATATATATTTTTTAAGATTTTCATTTGATTCATGCTTATAAATAAATCTCTTTAGTTTTAATATTTTATGCTTTTTCATGTTTAACTCTGTAAAGTTAGATAGGATCATTCAATAATAGAAAACATCATTAATATTAATTAATTAATTACATATTTAAGTAATGCTCTTCTTCAATGAGCAACAGCCCCGTGGAGGGCCAAAGTCGTCTACATACTGGCAGATTTTGAAACATGAGATGTTTTTCTTTTTCACTGGGTGCTGTTGTCAGCCCTCCATTCTACCATCATGTTAGACGACGACCTACGGTTTAAAGTAGATTCCAAACCACTACAGACATCCATGACACTATTAGGTTTGAATCTGTAACCTTTAGCAGTGAGAGCTCGTCATTCTGCCATTGGGCAAATATATTTAAATAATAACATGCTATATTTCGTGAATGTCTTTGTTGTGCTGCGTGTTTGATCAGAAAAAGATTCGTCAATTTATCAATTGAGATTTTCTTTTTAATATTCGTTTAATATAAATGTGGAAAAATTAAAAAAATTTAAGGTAATATCTCAAAATAAGCTTCTTTTTGCTACGAAGAAAAGTCTTGGTGTATCAAAATAATATTAATTTGGCCAAGTATAGAATAAGCAAACGAAAAAATTTGTATGTCTAACTTTTAACTATTACATCTAAGAAGGGTCAAGTTTGAATATAATAGCAGCGCGATTTGCAGTCACTGCTTTAGAAAAATGACAGCGTGTATCAGCTTAGCTAGAATTTTCTGTTTTATCTTCTATACGACAGGAAAATGTCTAACAGTTATTTCAAAATCTTTTTTGAAAGAAAGCATTCTTCTTTCATCTCCTATCGTTGGCTTTTCATTTAACACGAGATCTGTTGTTGTGTAGAAAAAATTATTGACATTGAAAATGATTGTTGGATTCTTGAACTGAAATAACAGGTGGGCGGAAAGGTTCATAGGCTGACACGTAGATGGCGGTACTAGTATTAAATCCATATGATTTTTAGTTAGTTCTAACCTTCAAAAGACATGTGTATAAATTTGACAGCTGTTGCACTATTAGTATGTGAGTTATAGCCTTTTTAGTGAAGCAACTTTTGTTAGTTTGAAAAAATGGATCAAAAGGAATTTCATGTGTTAATTAAAGCATTGCTTTTTGGCAAAAAAAAAAAAAAATACTATTTAAGCCAAGGCTTGGATTGATAATCGTTATTCGGACTTTGCAATCAGGAAAATCATCCAGGAAAATTGATTGATGATTGATGATGGAAATTGATTGATGATGATGGAAAATTGATTGATGATGGGAAAATTGATTGCTTTTTTACGGTTGATTTTCAGGAAAATCAACCGTAGAGAAGTGGTTTGCTAAATTTAAACGAGGCGAAATGAGCACCGAGGACGATGCACGCAGCGGACGCCCCAAAGTGGCTGTTACCGACGAAAACATCAAAAAGCCCACAAAATAATTTCTGATAACTGTAAAGGAAATTGATTGAGATAGCTGAGACTCTAAAGATATCAAAGGAACGTGTTGGACATATCGTGAATGATTATTTGGATATGCGAAAACTCTGTTCAAAGTGGGTGCCGCGCAGAGCTCGCAATCGTCCCAAAACAACAACGAATTGACGATTCTAAGCGGTGATTCTAATTTTTTGCGTCTATATGTGACAATGGATGAAACATGGCTCCATCATTTCACACCGGAGTTCAATCGACAGTCAGCCAAGTGAACTGCACGTAATGAAGACTAAAAATGCTATAACTCACATACAAATAGTGCAACAGCTGTCAAATTCATACACGTATCTTTTGAAGGTAAGGGCTAACTAAAACTCATATGGATTTAATACTAGTAGCTCCATCTATGTGTCAGCCTATGTACTTTTCAGCCCACCTTTTACAGAGGTTATTGGAGCAACGATTTAGGGAGCTTAAAGGTTATCTATCAGGCCACTTCACCCGATAGTGCTCCAAAAAGCAAAAGTAGATTTGTAGGCAAGCAAGTAAATAATTATTTACCTTTATTTTATCATGCACAAATCCTTGGAAAGATTTGGTGTCGTTTCATAAATAAAAGGTTTAAAAATTTTAATATAATTTAAAATTGTACGTTTACAACTGCGACTTTTTCCACATATGACGTCTAGTCATTTTTTCTAGAAAATTTCAAACCAAATGTGCAGAAATTTGAGGACATAAAAAGAAATTGTGAAGAAGCAATTTAAGACTGTTATTCGATTGTATCTCTCAGGGGCACCAGAATTTCAATTTAAAACTCTTTTTTTCTTTATAAAAGAAGGATATAAAAAAAAACTTAATCTTACTTTTTGGAAAGTGTCAAAGCACATCACACTATAATGCTTATTTTTTATTTTGCTCTCTGTTTGAATTTGGTGTTTTCCCTTGGGCAATTTAGATTTTTTAGTGAAGAAAAAAAACAAAATAGTTGTGGAAATAAATGTTCCGAGTTTTGTGTGCAAATGCTCCTCTGTATTCGCCTCATATATTTATTGTCGCCCACGACTGACAAAGAGATTTGGCAGTTAAGAAATGCGGCTTTTATTTTGCGATTGGCTGTTTTTACAATATTCAGCCATCCTCTACGGAGAAAAGAGCAGTTGCATGAATTATTTGTTTATTTATTTGCAGCGTCTTCTCTCTCTCTCAGAGATTTCTTTCATACATCATTAATAAATAACGCAACATGTCATGTATGGAGTCAACAATGCATATTGCATGAACAATCTCTCTGGTCTATCTTACACGTTGAAATAGGCGCATTCATCCTTGTCTGTAGAGCCAACCATACGAAAAAAAGAACCAAAAATAAATAAATAATATTCCATGACACTGCAATGTTAATTTAGAACTATAAGCCATTCGTTTTCTTATTTTTACAATTTTTGTATTTAAGAATATGTAGGAGAATAATACTGGACAATATTTACATATGATGTTTTCGTTCTAATGCAGCTGGCAATGCAGACAGTTAATCCTTATGCCATAAGCAAGGGCTGCATCGCTGTTACTCATTAAGCACTTCCCAGGGTAGCTTGAAGATATGCTATGGACGCTAGTATATTTACATATTATATATTATATTAATGGATAGGAATACGTCGTTAGATGCATTTTTGATTTATCCTATAATCCAGTGAACAGAAATAACATGTATTATACTCCCTTGAAGGTATGTATTCCTTAATAAAGATATTCTCAGGAAGTTCTTATTCATTTTTTTTTTGGAGTTTGGCATTTTATAAATATTTTCGGTGGGTTTTTACCAATTTCATTTATATTTTTACTGATTTTTTATGCAACTTTTTTAATATCCCTGTTTTCCTATTTATTTGTTTAATTATTTGCAGCGTATTCTCTCTCCAGAGATTTCTTTCCTACATCTTGAGTAAATAATGTATGTATGGGGTCAACAATGTATGTTGTATGAACAATCTCTCTGGTCTATCTTGCAC
>BPLR01010481.1:0-40690 GCA_021605095.1 Caerostris extrusa | reverse complement strand
TTAATCTTTGAGAAAGATAGAGAAAGAGTTAAGGTAGAAAAATTCTGAATTACCCTATTAAAAGATTGGATGTTTAAAGAAATTTTATTGTATACGAAATTAAATATGTAACTTTTTATGTTGTTTAATTTAAAATCGCATTGAAATTTAAAAATATGAAAAGACATTTTCAATAGGAACATCACTTTCATTTAGCTTTCCTTAAATACCATTTTAGACATATTGAATTTCTAAAAGGTATACAGACTTATAATTAATTATACAGGCTTATTTATGTATACAGACTTATTAATTGTCTACGTTAGCTATAAATTGCTTATGCCAAAAACCTACCTCACATACGTTATTATAAAGTGCTTACTATACATTTTTAATACACATAAAGACGAGGGAAGTTGTGCTTAGTTGAAAAACTTTGAGGAGAATTAAACAAATCTAATTTGTTTATAAATATTTTGATAAAAAAAAAAAAATTGGCAGTGGGAGAAAATAGGGAATCATCATCATACAGTTATTTATACTTCTGGAAAGTTTCCAAATATAAACATGAATATTTTCAAAATACATCAAATATTAAACTGAGATTTTATCTAACTGATGTTACTTGTATTATTAGTTATTGTATAAATTCACATCCCCGCCAAAAATTGAATAAACAGTAAAAACGAAATATTCTTAAAAATGTGATTCAATATATAGTAAAATTTATACTTTACTTATTTTATTCTGATTCAAAATTAAAATAAATAATAACAACGAGTTTTGGTTTTGATTAATACCTTTGACTGTGGTGTGACATATACATGTATCTCGTTTTCCATTTGTATGCAATGCATAATACAAATAATTAAACTTGTACACATTTAAATACTTTTTGAGTGAAATTAGGTACAGTTTTCAAATAACATTGCATAACAATGTAATGAATTATGAAATAAAAAAAAATTGATATGTTAAAAAGAATAAGTATTTCGATTTGAAACATAACAAATTGAAAAACAAAATATTTTTATTTTTATTGTAATAAGCTAAAAATACGAATTTTTATTTTTCTAATGGAGGCGACTTTAAAAAATTAAAGAAAGTGTGTTGTAAATTAAAATTAATATTTCTAAACAAAGAAAATATTTTTTCTTATTATATTACACAATTTTTTTTTATTTGGAAAGTCTAATTTGATTTGAATGTTTAAAGAGTTTCTTAAAATCCGAATGTTTTTTAAAGGACAGCAGCTTAAAGAAATGAAAATTTTTTCCATATAAATGTATTTTTATAGCTGACTGATAAGAATTTTAATGATCTCTTTTTTTTTTTCATACGATAATAACAACTCGTTTATTACACTGACTAGATATTAAAAATGTAACTTTTTTTTTTTTTGAGAATTGTCATTTTAAAAATTTTAAATATATCTCGAACCTATGCATTTTGAATAACTAGTAAGCATTCTTGCGGTCTATTTATATTGTGCTTCCTATATATTTTATGTGCTCTCCAAGGAAATAAAAAGCAAAGGGTAGCTTGCCACTGCTGAGAAACGTAAGTTAAAAATGTATCTATATTTATATTCGATGTAGGTATATAAATAACCGGTCTAATGCCACATTTCTCTAATCTGAAGCAGAAAGCGAAAACATTGAATATAATATTTATTTTCACCATCCTTTAGATAAAGATACAGTCGGGCTGTTATTTGGTTTATAGATTCTTCCGAACCGAACAGCGCAGAAAGTTTTCTTTACCGTGGCAGAAACGTTTTTTTGGAAGAGATCCAAGCGAATAGCGGCAAAATTCATCAAAAGTTCTCTAATATGTCTGAGATTTTTCCGATTTTTTCTTCCCTTCACTACTGTCGTATATATTATCTTCTTTCCACTCGCCTCAAGTAAAAAATAACTCCGCTTCTCTCTTCAGAAACGACGCACTTTTTCTCATAACATGGATTTCTACATAGTAGCTTTGTTATTTTCAGTTTCAGCCCACCAAGAAATTCGGATTCCGGATTGATTATGAAACAATTAAGAACAGACGTAACAGTTTTTAATAGTGGAAAACTAATTCTTTTGTGCCTTTTAATGGACTTTTCTACCATGCCTCTTTTAATTTAAAATATTTATATCGGTAATGTTCTTGATTCATTGTTTAGTTTATTCTTGATTATCATAAAATCTAATGACTCGATTATTATATATATTTCCTACTTTCATATGTTAGGAGGAGTACATCATAAAAATTATAATTAATAAGTTTCTATTAAAGGACTTTTCTTGATTCATTGTTTAGTTTATTCTTTATTGTCCTAAAATCTAATAATTCGATTACTATATATATTTCCTTCTTTCATACGTTAGGAGGAGTACATCATAAAAAAATATAATTAATAGTTTCTATTAAAATACTTTTCTGCCATGCTTCTTTTAATTTAAAAGAACTATTTATATCGGAAATTTTCTTGATTCATTGTTTAAGGTTTGTTCTTGATTACCTCTTTTTATGATAAAATCTAATCACTGAGTTACTTTTATGTTAAGATAATAAATTACTTTAATTATTCCTTATAAAAATGTAGTTACAAGTGATAGGAAGAGAAACTTTTAAAATTCTTTATTTTCACTTTTTTTTTAAAATATTCTTAGAATATATTTTCCCTTCAAGACAATGCGAATGAAAATTGAAAGGAATAACATGTAAATCAATCAAATATTATACTACATTTCTATTACAGTCGAATATTGTATTAGATTTCTATTATTTTATCTATTATTATTAGATAACATATAAATCTAATCAAATATTGTATTAGATTTCTTACTATAATATTGTATTTTCTAATGCTTTTTTTTTAATGATGTTCCAGATGAGATAAATAAATTTCGTGGTGTGCTCCGATTTTGATCTAATCAAGGAGTATTCTTCAAAATAAGCTTAACCCATGTAACGTAACGCATACAACTGGCGTCAAACTATTTATTCAAATTTTTACACATAAATAAGAAAACACTATTTTCCTTAGTGGCATTAATCTTTAGAGCTCTATAAGGAATTTAAAAGATTTGTCAAAAACAACAGCATTAATATAGTAAACAATTGATGGAATTATATAAGAATTTTATTTAACTGCAACACATAAAAATTTAAAAAAATAGGTAATAAAATATAACTTTATGAAATATATTATAAAATATAACTTTTAAATTTAAAATCACGTTATTTTTTAGATAGGAAGTTTCTATTTTAAAGAATGAAATGTAGATGGAGTGAAATAATGAGAAACTACTAGAAGAGTCGGTTAAAACTTTAACGTATCTGATCTGGTAGATATTTAGAAAAAGGCCAATAAAATGTTCTAAGTAACTATCACCAGGGGGGTATTACAAGTGTCATAGCAATGCAAATAGCAATTAAAAAATTGTCAATCGAATAGCTTGAATGCATACGTTAAAAAGTAAACCAATTTAAACCTAACTTTAATAACAGTCTATCAAATTTTCTTCTTGTTTCATTGAAACTATGAAATTGTGATTGTAAATCCAATTTAAATTAATTAGCTTGAAATAGAAATAAATAAAGTTGAGTGTTTGTTATTTTTTTCCTTTACTTCTACTACACCAATGTACACTTCTACAAACTATGAGTGAACGAAAAACTCTCATCTCCTAAAGTCAAATCTAAACGATAAAATAGTTACAACGATTCTAGGATATTACAGTTTGTCTCTCCCACAGATAGCGTGCGTTAAAAACTCATAAATTTTTATTCAAATACTGCAAAATTTATGGCATTAAGGAATCTGTCATAAAAAAAATATACAAACACAACTAGCAGTAATTCAAAGCTGGAAAAACTTTCTAAAAACTTTGCACAAAATCTATCTTAAGTTAAATATAACTCAAAAACTAATTCAATCCTATTAAATAAAAAAGAAAAGTCAATTTCAAAGTTGTCTACTACACCAATGTACACTTCTACTACTACAAACTCTTACAAAAACAAATCTAAAAATGATAAAATAGTTACAATGATTCTAGGATCTCTCATACAGACAGCGCTAAATACTCATCAATTTTGATTCAAATACTGCAAAAATTATGACGTTAATTAATCAAAGACAACTAGCAGTAAAAAGAAAGCTGGAAAAACTTAAAAAACTTTGCACACACATCTATCTGAAGTTAAATATTACTCAAAAAACTAATTCAATCCTATTAAATAAAAAAGAAAAGTCAATTTCAAAGTTGTCTACTACACCAATGTACACTTGAATGATTGAACAAAAGAACATAAGAATAACTTATCCTACAAACAAATCTAAATGATAAAATAGTTACAATGATTCTAGGATCTCTCATACAGACAGCGCTAAATACTCATCAATTTTGATTCAAATACTGCAAAAATTATGACGTTAATTAATCTGCCATAAAAAATGTACAAAGACAACTAGCAGTAAAGAAAGCTGGAAAAACTTTCTAAAAACTTTGCACACACAAAATCTATCTGAAGTTAAATATTACTCAAAAACTAATTCAATCATATTAAATAAAAACGAAAAGTCAATTTCTTAAAAACAACTTTTAAAGAATAATTCAAACACAAAAAAATGTAAGAAGAATTTTTACTTAAATAATAATTTATTCAGCGTGAAAACGCATAACTGGCATTAATAATTCATCAGCTTTGAGGGAGGACAGAAGTTTGAATACATTTTCCGCAATGAAACGTTTCTGTGAAAGATTCGCCTCTCCGGTGACTAGTTTATTCTGAAATTAATTTCATTATGTTTTCTGCATCTTTTGAAAAGGAAAAAAAAAAAATTAAAATAAAAGATTCGCATAATTATTCTCATCCAAATTTAAATTTATCTTGGAAAAATATCTTTTCGAGCAATGTATAAACCCAGTGAAATAAAAAGTGGATTATATGAAAGTGATGTGGGATGAGTTGTTAAATGAGATTTAATAAAACGCATGTTCATAAATCTTTGGCGAAAAATAATTACACCAGTTCCTTAGAGTTTAAATTACTTTCTGAAGTCATTTTTCTAAGGAAACAGTAAAAAGGGAAAGAGTGAACATTTAGTTTTGCGTATTTTTCTGTTTAATGGTAAAAGTCTAATAATTTTATTTTGCAGTGCTTTTTTTTTTTTTTTTTTTTTTTGTTTAGTTTAAAAAAAGTTGAATATTTTTTTTTAAATCTATTATCTTATCTTATATATACGCGTGTATTAAATGTCCTGGAGTACAACATTAATTTTAACTCCTCTTTGTTAAGTTATAGTTTTTAGAAACAGTTCTCCAAAGAAATGAATATACTAAATACATGAACAACTTTTTAATATATATAAAATATCTTTATTATACTTTAAACTACTTTAATCTTTACTAACTTTAACCTAGTTCAAAATATATGAACTAAATACTAACTTTAATATTGCGTATATAGCGTGCTAATTTGTTGAAGAAAATATCTAACCAACTTCTTTTTCTAAATTATATAATCTGTAGAAAATGCATTTAAAAAGCAGAAAAATATTTTTAGACCTCTTAGTAACATTAGATACACTGACTAATATTAAGCATTATTTAAGCATCGAATCTTGTGAAATACATTCTGTATAAACATAAAACTCCTGGAGATAAAATATCAACAAACATCAAATCTTTCTTTCGCTATGTTTTTAAATCCATATGCTTTTATCGTTATTTCATATGCTATCTATAATATAAATTTAGTAAAAGTAAACCCGATCAATCTAATTATTTTTATTAGAATTTTATTATTTTATATGATATTATGCACTAAAACTTTTTGAAAATATACTTAAATTCATACTATAGTAAAAAATGAGGCGTTGAATATGTAGTATTATTTCACTCAATCAGTTTTACAAGATGTAGTTTTCAGGGAATCCATGATATAAATAGCAAAAATTCATTAGGATCATGATGCTTTAGCATAACAATAAAAAGAGGATGAGGTAAGAAATTAGGCAAAACTCGTGCTTTACTAGATGTAATAATGCTCATAATAATCATGACTCTAGTAAAATGACATAAGAAAAAGGTTAAGGATTATGACATGATTAATAACTATTACACTGAATATATATTAAATTCTCTTAAAAAGTTTTGTGCATCGATTGATAAAGCTTACTCACTATTAATAATGGTGTTTTAAAATACCAATAAAAAAGAGGAGAAATTAGGCAAAGCTCGTGTTCTACTAAATGAAATAATGGTCATAATCATCATAATTAATAACTATTAGACAGAATTTGTATTAAATTCATATAAAAAGTTCTGTGTATTGATTGATAAAAAGCTTATTCATTAACAAAAATGGCAAGTGTTTATCGACAACTTTCTTTTTAAATATAAAACTCTCAATTATATTCGTTATAACTTAAAGATAAATCAATATTTTTTAAGGTTATTTCTGGATATATTTCGGTACGTAAATTTATACAATATGAAAATCTATTTTATGGATGCATATGTAAAAATCATAAGTCTTGATAAAAAATAAAGTTCACACTGAAGAGAGGAAAAAAAAAAAAGGGTATATTAATTCATTAATATAAATCTTAAAAAAAAAAAAAATCGATTAGTTATAGTTTTCTATCCAATTATATAAATTCTGTTACTTTTGAAAAATCTGCACAAAGTTTATTGTATGCCTTTTTTCTCTTTGTGTACACCATAGACTTTAATAAGCCTAACAATCTAGTAGATAATGTAATTTATAGAACACTACATTTGCTAACAATGCTTGTGGAGAATGCCAAGGCCCGCATTTTGTTTTAACTATAAAGAAGTCAAGAAGAAGAAAATTTATTGCTTCTGTCTCATACGTAAAAAGTTAAAATGTTTTTCTTTTCTTCTTAATATTATAATTATTATTTTATTTTCCATTAAATATACCAAAAATTAATTATCGAGAAAGAAAAATTCAACGTCATTATTGTCTTTTAGTAAAGCGACTATGTTTTTCTATTCATAATATATCTATATACATTGATAAAAATATTGAAAATAAACAACAAGGAAAAGTAAGATTTAATCCTTTAATGTAAATGGTCTCAGGTTAGTGAATCACTGTTCCTCTTTTACAAGCTTACGGTTTATTAACTGTGTGTTGAATGGATATAAACACCTTTTACTTGTTTTTGTATATAACAACAACTGCATATTAAGTCTGTTAAAACAAATTTTTTAAATAATGCTAATAATTTAAAACATCTGTTGCAAAGAATTTTATTAAATCAATATAATTAATTTAAAAGATTGGAGGCAACAGTACCGATATTTAATACCGAACAAGTAAAAAAGAAAACTGATTGATTGTTCTTGTATCTTAAATTAAGCGAAACATAATTATTATTTAATTTTCTATCAAATATACTGAAACTTAACTACCAAGAAAGAAATTTCAAGGTCATTATCGTCTCTTAGACAAAGCGATAATACTTTTCTATTTTATTTTATTAAAAAATATTAAAAATAAACAACAAAGAAAGAAAAATAATTTTATTAAAACAATGTAATTAATTGAAAAGACTAGAATCAGCAGAAGCCTGGAGATGTTGTCTAGAGCCGAAAAGATGAAAAAGAAAACCGATTGTTTTCCTAGTCGGATAGAACAACGTTTATCTCCCGTTTTATTAAAAATATCGAATTTAAGCTCCGAGAAGAGAAAATCAACGTTAAATACTCCTAAAAATGCTAATTAGAGATTAAGAGTTTAATCCAACTGTGCAGTTTTTCCACATTTATTCCTTTATGAAGAAATATATGTTAGAAAATTTATTATTATAGTTACTATTATTTTTATATTAACATTATAAAAATATTAACAAAATTTTTAAGTAGTGGCCAATTAAGCACTTGTTATCTTTATATCTTCGATAAACTGTATTCATTTTTATGTAAATATTCATGCGAAGCAAGTAAGGTATTAAACACTTTTTGTAAGTGTGACAAATGTTATTTGTTCCGTTACATTGTTAAAAGGTAGAATAAGAATTTCAATCCCTCGATAACGATCTGTTTGAAATTCTCTTAAAACTTGCTATTCAGTCTTTTTTTAAAAATATAGATAATAATCGAAGTTTAAAACTATCAAAATTATATATAATTAAAAAAATTTCGTTTTTAATTTCCCGTACTGTATGTATGACATAGTAGACGTGTTTCATTTATTTGCCTGATTCATTAAGCGTTAAATAAAAAGTGCTTGCTTTAGTTAAAATAAATATTGCTTTCATATACATTTTTCATTAAGAAATCATAGTTTTATCAATAACAAAGAGAAATTGTTGATTTATACAAATTTACCACCGAAATCTATTTGAATAATACATATTATTGAACAATGTTGAAATTAATCTAATGTTATCTCTTAATATTTAATCTTAATCAGAGATTAAAATTGAATGTTCCTACTGATGATCATGCTGACTGTATATACTATCACTGCATATCTGTGATTGAACTATTATGAACAGGAAATGCAAAACAGACGAAATTCAATTTCGGCTCATCGAACATTTTTAATAAGAAAATTTTTAACTGTATATTTCACAAAAATAATTAAAAATCAAATTTACAAATATCCTAACGAAATCCCCACTTTTCATTTATAATAAAGTTTTATACAATGTCAAACACTTTTGATTTTTATTTTTTAAAAACACGATATAAAAAGTATTTAGCCTTTTTTATTTAGATAGTTTCAGTTTTTTTTTTTTTTCTTTCGAAAATATGTTGCTAGTTTAAATTAATATCTATATAAATCAAAAAACCCACACTTAAAACTAACCTATAGATACTAGTTGTCTTACGATCATTTACGAGAACTTATTAAGAACAAAATCACATTAAACAGAGTAATAAAAAACTCTACAAAATAGAATTCGCTTAAAAAAGAATGTATATACATTCTTATCTGATTGTTTATCATTTCTTTTAAACAACACTTTACCTCAAAATCAATAATTAAAATTGGAGATAAATTAATGACAACAGTGATCCATTACTCTGATTTACATTATTTACTAATATTCTTGACGAACTCTCTGTACTAGTATTGTTTGGAGTTACGAAAAGAACTGACTTACCCTAGCTGTCTTTAAATTTTGTACGGTGACAGGCTATATGCAAGTCGTCCATCAGATATCTAAATTGTACTTACCCAGATATGCTGGACTTCATTTTCTTCTTTAAATAATAATGACTGTTGAGGATTACTGAAGGAATGAATATGGCTATAGACCAGTAGAAAGTGAAAATCTTTTGTGTCGAAAATGCAAGAAGATCCGGACGGTTACATAATTTTAAAATGCAATTAATTGTAAATTATTGCTATGCAATATTTTTCTATGTTTATTGTTGCTCTGCAGTATTTTTTCTATGTTTATTGTTGCTCTGCAATATTTTATCTATGTTTTCAAAGTAACTGTTAATTCTTCAATGTTTTTACAGCATAGCTATAGAAGAGGAAGAATTTTCTGAAAAACTTCGGAGAAGTAGTTTAAGCTTTTTTAAAAAAGAAAAAAATTACGTTCTTTGAAAGCCTATATAGATTTCTGAAATGATAAGATTTATGACCCAATAACAAGCATTATGTATATGGAGATATTTGCTTTTTTATTTTGATGTGCTATTCAAGAATTTAGAGAAACAAACAAACAAAATACATTTGCTGGAAAGGAAAAAAAAATATTATTTGGAATTTCATTTACATTACTATCAGTTCTTTATTTTTCGAAAAAATTGATATGGCAGATATTGACAGTTTAGCCTTATGATTTCCTTAGTAATTTTAAATTATGATACAGATATGAAGGCATGTATCTTGCTAGATATGTAAACATTCTAATGAATCAATACTTTTATTGTGCAAATTCTAATTTCCTAATCTATGTAAAGTACTCAACCATTTCAACAAAATAATGACAATGTTCAGATTTGAATTCTGACATTTCAATGAATTCATGAATTCATTTAACTAATTTCCATTGGTTAGATACGTTAAGAATACCAATTTGTCTTGATAATTGATTTTTTTTATTATGTAAATTTTATACCTAAGTTAACTGTATAGTAAACTATATAAAATGCTTCAAATCTCATCATACAAATTTTATACCTAAATTAACTATTTAGTAAAAGTTAACTATTAAACCATTGCACCAAAATAGTAAAAATGTTCATGTTTAACTTGCTGGCTTTCCAATATATCAATGATTTTATTTTGAAAATTTTATATCTGAAATGAAGTTAGTTTTTCAATCACTGCTCAAAATAGTACAGATGTCCAAGTGGTGGCATTCAATTGCATCAACAGCTGTGTAGCGTACGTGTTTGATACCGAAAATTTAGCCAACCACTATCACAGAATGAGCACCATCTTGAAAGATGTCCAAATTGGGCGATCGGATAAACCCCTCTGGTCACTATCTCCAGAGGTGCAACCGCGTTTTTCCATGGAGCTTTCCTTAAGCCTAATGAGACTTCCATCGTAGGTCTTAAAAAAAAAAAAAAAAAAAAAAAAATGAATGAATGAAAAAAAATAAAAATAAAAAGACGAAAACGACAGCATTGATCTTGGCTAGGTGCTGACAACGGAACAGGCCTTGAGCGCGTGTGTAGAAAAGGGGAGAGCAGTTTGTTTAAATCCAAAACGGAGGTTTTTCCCTTTCGGCTGCTCTTTGGGGGAGGGAGGGGGAAGAATCTAAGACATGGTAGGGAAGGGGGGCAGACTCACATTTTCCTTTTCCTTGGAAGCGAGAAAAATCGGTGCATTGTCAGAAGCGAAAGGGGAATCGCGTTGTAACGGTTGAGTGGGATTTGAATACGCAACGCGGTTCCTTTAGGCGTGTCGTCATGTAAAAAAAAAAAAAAAAAAGGAAGAAAAAAAAAAAAAGGGGCAGGAGGGTATGAGAGAAGTATCAAATGGAATTACCGTGCTCGAGAAGACTGCTGAGTTGGTGCAGGGTGTCGAGATGAAGAGGGTGCGGTTGCTTCCGACGCGACATCCTGGTTTGTCGCACCCCTGAAATGACAAAAATCCACAGTTGGTAAGAAAGTAACAACAAAGCACGCAGCGCGCAACTCATCTTGCCTTCCGTCATATTCCCCTGAGCGATTATCATAAGCGGCCCGCCCCCGACGGCTCATCGCGACGGCAAAAGCCGCCACCGGCCGCCGAACACCCTTTCGGCAACACTCGTCCGGACGAAGCTGCCGGTGGTCGCAGCATTTGCTAGCCGCGGATACTGCGGTTACGCCCGACGAGAACTCGGCCGGTTGGGGGTGCTGTGAAGGAAACTCAACCCTCCTGAATACTGACTGTCAGAAACTTTTTTAACACAAGGTATCCAGCTCAAAAAAGCATGTGTGTAGCATTTATCATTGCATTTGAGATTTCAATTAAATATCGATGTGTGAATAAAAAGATTTACTGATTCCAACTTAAACAATGATTGATACACATAGATTTAAACGAGTTGATTTAGATCGTGTATTTTGAATTTTATTTAAAAATGTTTTGAAAACTGTTTACCAGGAATTAAAATGCATAAACTGGATAGCAAATATTTGTAGCAGCTTTTTCCGTTAACGACATCAGACTTTGTCGTTGAATGTCTGTGCAAAGATATACAAATATGAGTAAGAAGTCAGTAATTTTAATGTTTTTAAATTCAGCGAAATATAAAATGCAGAGTTATTTGTTTTATGAGAGGAGTTTTGCAGTATATTGTCTTATTCAATTAAAAAGTATTTAGAAAACATCCCGTAAAACTAAGTAATGCTATGATTTACATGCTGAAATATATTGCCATTTATATTCCTTTAATCATTTGTTTTACATTAAAAAGTATATATATCATTACATTTGATGAGAGGCACAAAATTATCAAAATCATTGATTACAGAACATAAAGAAATAAGATGTACAGTATTTAGAAGCGTAAATATTTTTAAATAGCAAAAATGTTTTGGTACAATTATTTGAACACAAATATGCGATAATACATAATAGAATATGAGATAAATATACCATAATACTTACATAAAAAATTAATAAAAACTTCAAAATAAACTAACAAATTTAAAAAAATTTAGTTTTGTATCATTCCTTTCTTTGAAGAAATTGTAATTTTTCCCCTTTACAAAATATTTTATTATTTATTGAAATATTTTTTTAAAATGTGAAGTAGTGATCGATTTTTGTCTTTTCGTTTCTTCTCCAAATACCATGAAGTTTATGAATATTAATAAATGAACGAATTTATATGCTTATAATTATAAAATTCGATCAGTACAAGTCAGTAATCATGAGATTCAAGTTTTATAATAAATCTTTAATAGTATTTTTAGAACAATAATAGAAATTCAATAATCTAATGCATATAATTTGCGCTACTATTCATTCAAAAATTTTGATTGAATCTGGCTTTTGTGTTCAATTATTTACGATTCCTTTTATTTTGTAATTTCAATGACAATGAAAACAAAAAATTTAATTATGCCGTATCGTGCAAATACTATTTTAATACAGCCATCATTATTTAAAAGCGCGCGTTGTAAGAAAAAGAATTAAAGAGTAAGTAAAACTTATTTTGAATTGCGGAAAATAATTAATCGCTTTTATCTTGATTGATTTATGAGTTGAATATAATTTTGGAAAAATATATTAAATTAATCATTTTATATTTATTGTTGTGAACAAATTCTCATTATAATAATCCTACTTGGACAATACTTTCTTTAGAAATAAATATACTACTGTTAATTATTATCAATTAATAAAGTTCACAAATAGTAATTCATAACATGTTAAAAAAATTCATAGTTTATAAAATTGTTGTAAAAAGAAATTTAATTAAATTACGAGTAACACTTAGAAGATGTATTGGTAAACACATATGATAAATTGCTTTAAACATTTTAGAGTAGAAAAAATGATCATTACGAAACCAGTTTTAATAATACATAAGCCAGTTTTAATAAAATTCTTAACATTCATAACACATTTTGATTTTTTAAAAATACCCAGAAAAATATATTAATTTGTTTTGCAATTTTCGCATCTTTTCGTTTCTTTGCAAAAGCGAACAATGTTTTAAGAATTAAAAAATATTTTCGAAAGTGGCAACATTATACTATTCCTATATTTTAATTGCAAATGTAAATTTGTGATTAAAATACGTAATTTTAAAAATGTAATTTTGAGTCAAATTTAAAGTAGTTTTATTTATTATTAATTGTTGGACTTTTTAATTTCTATACTAATTCCCTTTTTCAATGAACTGTGTTGAAATAAGCGCAATAACATATCGCAGTAAACATTAAATATGAATTTGTACTCAAATAAGGAAAAATATTTAATAAATTAATAAATATTTTTGTAATTTCATATATGAAATTTATTTGTTAAAAAATTTTTGTTAATTTTTTTTTTTTATTGATTAGGTATTTTTTTAATTCTTTAAGTTTTTAAGGGGTTATATAATAGTTATAATAATATAATAAACATAATAATTAATAATAACAATACAATATTTATATAATAATATAATTAAAAAAATTATAATTTTTTATTGATTAGGTATTTTTAATTACTGAAATTTTAAGGGGCTATATAATAGTTTTATAAGTAATAGTATAGTTTTTATTATTTTACGATTTTTTTTTTTAAATGTTATTTTCTAGCTAAAATATCTAACTAAAATTAAATGCGGGTTTGTTCGACTATTTTAAATTTTATTTTTGTATAGGGGGATAACATTTCATGAATTTCTGAGGTAAGGGGGGGGACAGTAATTAAAAAATTAATAAATATTCTTAATTTTTGAAGTTATGCTATTGATCGATTTTTATCTTTCCGTTTCTTCTCCAAATACCATGAGGTTTATGAATATTAATAAATGAACTAATTTGTATGCATATAATTATAAAATTCGATCAGTACAAATCAGATTCAAATTTTAAAATAAATCTTTAATAGTATTTTTAGAACAATAATAGAAATTCAATAATTTAATGCATATAATTTGCGCTACTATTCATTCAAAAATTTTCATTGAACCTTGCTTTTGTGTTCAATTATTTACGAAAATTAAATGCGGGTTTTGTTTGACTATTTTAAATTTTAAAAAGTTTTTTTTGTAAAGTTTCTATGTGTGAACAAATTTTTTTGAACCTGGTATTATTATCCTGTATTTTAATTGTATTTATTATTTTTTGTATAGGGGTATAACATTTGATGAATTTCTGAAGTAGAGGGGGGACCATAAAAAATTAATAAATATTCTAATTTTTGAAATTATGCTAATTCATTTGTATCGGATATTAATATATTTTTAATGTTGGAGTTTCTTTAACTCATTCAATAGTTGAACGTCGAATTTTCAATTAAAATAAAAGTGCATTTAAGAAACTGAAAAATTTTATATTAATATGCATATATTTTTGCATACAATTATTTAAAGAATGCTGAGAAGGAAAATGATAACTTTCATTATATATCTACGTGAAAAAAAAAATAGTCCCATAACTAAAAAAAAAAAGAGATTATTTTTTTCTTGCTGTTACGTCCTTACACAGTCGGAGAGAAAAATGTGACAATTTTTTTATTCAATGCGAAATGAAACTTAATAAGATGAAGAGAGAAAATCAACTTGCAAAACACTTTTGAAAACATTCAACTGCCTTTTTTTTTTTTCCTTTCCGACATCACACTGAATCA
The DNA here is from genome assembly GCA_021605095.1 of Caerostris extrusa. NCBI lineage: Eukaryota > Metazoa > Arthropoda > Arachnida > Araneae > Araneidae > Caerostris > Caerostris extrusa. The sequence goes on along the minus strand of BPLR01010481.1, from coordinate 25,939 downwards.
GTGTAGGGAATGATTAGAATTTTTGGCTCTGGAACTTCAAGGTTTTTATTTTAATGTTAATCCACTTTACCCTCGCTGCTTCCCTCTTACTTCATTTTATGTCACCGCGTTTCAGTTTTATTTTTAATGGAAAGGCATTTTTTTTTTTTTTCCTGTTCCCTCCTATGCCTCGCAAGTTAATGAAAATCTCAGGCATTTAACAAATGTACAAGCTTAGAGGAATTATTTTATTTGGTTTCGCTAACTTTTAATTGTGAGCTACAGTCCGTTGACATATTTTCCTTTGCTATCACACGAAGAAGCAAGCTTATTAAGCGGATAAAAATAGAAAATGACTTTCTAAGCGTCAGATGGGTGTAAGAGATCGGTGATATTAAAATGATGAGCCCCGGTTTTAAGAGTGCAATTATATGCAAATTCATTTTCTTTTGCGAAATTGCCGTTTTATTAGAAAATAATAACTGTCATATCTCTGGCGCTTATTAATTTTCGAGTAAAGTAAGAAATGCGAAAGGACAATAATTTTTTTTTTTACTTTTAATGTGTTTGCATTCCTTCTTTTCTCAGTTAAATGAATAAAAATTATTTTTTTTTTTTTTTTTCAGCTTTAGATATTGCTCAAAATTTTAAATAATGTGTTCAGCTATGCAAGCATTTGAAACGTTATTTTTATATTTCGGCGTTTATGAGTAAATGATTTTTGAAGGTGATATTACTTTGCAGTTTATGATTAGGGATTGCAAATTATGAATTTAAAATACTTTTCTTTTTACATTAATTCATTATTTAAAATACAGATGTAAATTAATTGAAAAATAAGCATTTTTTTAAAACTATAACTACGTTATTTTTTTTTTCATTTCATTGTAATAAATATCAATATAGGTAAATTACATAATTAGGGGGATTAGATATTATTATTGGGGCCTGATGGCCAAGTGACTTGCGCTCGGCGTCACAGGTTTTGGGTTCGAGTCCCGGCGGTGAAAAGGATGTTTGTAGTGGTTCGGTATCCACTTTAAACTGTAGGTCCCAGTTTAATATGATTGTTGGGTGTAGGGTTGACAACCCTGCCCTGTAAAATAAAAACATTTCCTGTCTCGAAATCTGGCAGACGGCCTTGGCCCACCATGGGGTTGTTGCGCCAATGAAGAAGACGTTATTGTTGTTCAATGGAAAATAAGGATATTTAACGGCACTTTTTAAATTTTTGTGTAAAAAGTTTTTAAAAATATACATTATAATATATACGTATAATATATTTTTAAAATATATAGTAATATAATACAAAAAAAAAAAAAATTCCAATGATGCACATTAGTGAAATATTATTTACAAAAATGCACTTAGCTCTTTGATAAAAGTAAAATAGCACATTGTTCATTTTTCTACCCTTATAGTATATTTCCTTCAAAACTTTATTTTGAAAACTACAATTGTGTACGTCTGAAATTAAACAATATGCATGCACACCATCTTCTAAGGTGATATTGAATGCACACACACACACATTATATATATATATATATAAATTATATTATTCTTTATATATACATATAAATTCATTCCATTTTCAGATAAATAACTAAACACACTAATAAAGCATGTTAAGAAATTTTGCTTTTTAAAACTGCAACTATGTAAACATACCGTACAGACTGAGAATATGCTAGGTTGTTATTCACACAAGTTACAAAATATTGACAAAAAAGTAGGAATTTTATGACCCGTCAGATGAAACAAAGCTCAGACGAAAAAAGATTTTACTTTAATAAGTTTCGGTATGGTTCTGAATTTGAATGAAAGCAAATTATGAATAAAACTAAAAGAAGGAAAACTTATTTCTTGAAAATATTTCACTCATAATGACTAATAAAATTATATATCCTACATCTTATGACTTGTCCAGTGTTCAAGTGCGTGTTTATGCGTAATAAAGCCTTTGTCATTCTTTAGACTGTATAAACATGTCATGCACAGACAGACCTCTGTGGAATAATTAATATTTCATATACAATTCTTTATTGAAAGCAAAGACAAAAATCTGGGTCAGAAATTGTTCTTAAGTGACCTTTTTTACTGGATGACGGATTTTATTGTACTTGAATTATTAAATAGAAAGAAATTTCAAAATATTCCGACTCAAAACTACAAAGGAAAGAAAAAAAGTAATATATGAATGGATTAAAAAAGCATAATATACTATGCATTTAAAACTGGTGTGAAAATTACAATAAATAAATGTTGTAAGATGTTGAAGGGAAACCTTTGGCATTGAAAAATCTCACTTTGAATACAGGTTATATTAAAAATTTTGGAGTTCTTCGAAGCCTTTACTTGTATTTATTTTTTTACATGGTTGTAACTGATGGTATATTTAATGGTATACTTAATGGCATAGTTTATTAATAAAAGATAAATAACAATACACTTTTTTAATAATCATTTATTTAAATAAACATTAAAATCAATAAACTTTGGCAGAATTTTAAACAAATAAAAAGGGAAGTAATCCCAACAGAGGATTGATTATAAAGAAAAGTGGCAGATCACGTATCATATGCTGGTTTAGCATGTCTACTATAAGAATATGTTTTCTGAAAATAAAAAAGGAATAAAAACCTTCATTTAAAGAAGCAAGGATAGTCTGCTAGCAAGCTAAGCAAGAAGGATAGTCCTGAAGGATAGGATAGTCTAAAGCAAAAGGAGTCTAAGGAAGGAAGTCTAAGTCTAAGGAATAAGTCTGAAGCAAGCTAGGATAGTCCGTACTTTTGTCAAAATATGCACAACATTATACGACAATGCATCATTTTCAGAAAATAATCATTAAAAAAAGTCGAAAACTTTCATATAGAAAAGAGTTGTTTACCAATTATCAATAAAACACAGCGATGATAAACAAATTGAATGTGGGGGCTACAACAGAACTTATCATATTTTAATAAGGATAATTTTTGCTATTGTAAAAGAGAAACACAAAATCATTCACAGCTTATTAAAAAATGAATCACAAATACTTATAGCTAAAGAGAAATTATTACTATTTAAAGTGTTTTATAACGACTGAATAAAAATAAATACAATTACTTAGTTTGAAAGTTCTAAGCGGTATTGAACAATAAATGGTCAAATGGTGAGGCAGATAATATTTTACATTTATCAACAAATACTTTTCTTACTAATGGCGATTTAAAAGTAAAATACTTGTGGCAAATTCCTACTCTTCAATAGACGTGCATGCAGCGAGATTAGCCGGACGAACTCTCTCCATTTAGGTAATCAGCAGAAGTAAAAATAACTTGTGAAGAACTCCTTCAAACAGAGTGGATCATTTGAAGTTGGGATATGAGGTGCCGGCAGATCGCAATTCACTCAGAAAGCTGGCAGGTGGCTTTTTTTTTCCCCTCTTCTAGTCTTTGGGTTCGAATGGGGAGCGCGAGGGGATTTTAACTTGAACGGGGAACAGTGTGGGTCGACCCCCTCTCAATCAATGAGGATTGTAGGGCAATAAGTGTCAATTAAAAATGCGTTTCAAGCGGAATTATCGAAATTGCCTTTATTGCTTCATACGCATGCCCCATTTAAAGTGTATGACAGCAAAAATGGATTCAATGAGGGTGTGGGGGAGGGGGAGATTAGAGGATGGAATTTGTTTCTCGACGTAATCACAGTCATAAGTAAATGGATGTCGACGTATTCATTCAGGGAAGGAGGACATCGAGTTTTCATTTCCATCTGAATATTTAAAAGAAAAACAATTAAATTATAATTAAAGGACTTTTGATCGCCATGGATAGTGAAATGCAAAAATCTCAGTTGAACTGTCAGTGAGGCTACATACTTGAGGAAACTTAACCACAAGTTAAAACAGTTTGGAAACAAATATATGTATAATATGGATTAATGCGCTCCTCCCCTCCTCCACGAACCATCTATTTAAAAATTTGCATCTTGCAAATTTTTTCTACCATGCGTTTGGTCGAAAATAAAGTGCTTTTCCATTTCCGTGACTAAAAGAAAGCTTTACGATTTTTCAGGCATATTTCCACAGTTGTATAAAATAATTTCCTAACAATATTTTTGTTTTGAAATTAAAATCTTCAAGATTTCTGAAAGTTGAGGAATACCTTTCGATATATATATATATATAAGCTGAGATGGAAAAAAGTTGTCTTTGGAAAAATCGCCTAGTTCACCTTTCGTTTAATGGGGTGGAGAATCGATTTGAAAGATGGATTTTGAACACAAAAGACAATTTATTTGGTGTCAAAGAAAAGCATACAGTAACTCACAACTTCTCCATTATTATAAGTTAATTGAAGAACAAATATTTATCATCTTTAATTTTTGAAACTAAAAAAAAAAAAAAAAAGGCTTTTATTAATAAGGTGGAATATAATTTTCGTCTAATGAATATCCGTTTTCAGTATTCCTATGGGCTTAAAGGTTTTTCCTTAGAAATATTATTTATTTCAACAAGGCAAACTGATAATCTTTTCAGTGAAAAAAAGAAAAATTAAGAATAAATAATCCCCATTTATTGCATTATTCAGATGCCATATTTACCAATTATCTTCGATTAAGGCTTTAACCCCAAAACACCAATTTTTTTCTTTCTTTTCCTATATCAGAATTTAGTTTTTATACCTAAAAGACCAAAATGGAAAGTATAAATAATTAATTTCTCTCAGTACGAATAACTTTGAAGTCCTTATGTCCTTTAAGAATTCTCTTTTCTTTAGTTTTTTTAGCTAATATTAATAGCAATTTGATATTTTTCACCATACATAAACTTTTTTTTTTTTTGTTTCAATTTTTAGTTACGTTTTTGTGTATGTTTCTCAGCTGGATTAATGAACCTGATAATATAATTGATTGCTTCGTAAAAGATTATACAACGTTGTTTCCAAATTGATCAAGAATTCTATATGAATAGCTGGCCCTTTTTGCATATCGTATTTGAAAAACTCGATAAAACTTAAATTAGGCATTCTGACTATTGAAGTAATATTTTTGCCACTATTTCCACTGATACAGCATGTTGATAATAGCATATACATAAAATTTATTTAAAGAAGAAAATGCTGTCAAAATATTTGATTTTCATGCTAATTTTAGTTATTTTAAAGTTTTTTAAAATTTATTTTATTATTTATAATTTCACATGTGTTAAAACACATTCTTGATAAATATAAATTCATTGAGAATCTGTTAGGACTCCTTATATGTTAAAATAATATTTACTCATTCTGGTTTTCTCATTAATTCAATTTCCTTTAAATAATAAACTAAGAAAGAACTTCATTTGAAAATGTTACTTTTACAACCTTTTTATTTCAATCCTGAAAGATGGACAGAGATGTGCAGCTAGTTAAACTTATAACTACTAGATAGTCTATCTTATCTGTTTGTTTGGACACCAACGCTTATAAGAAATTTCGAAAAGGGGAGATAAAATTATGATGGTTCAATTATCATATTATAGAAATAGAATTTTTCAAATGTCTTTATTTTAATCCTTAAAGATAGACAGGTATATTGATTCATGGCAAGATATGCAGATAGATAAATTTATAATTACTAGACTGTCTATCTTATCTTTGTCTTTTGTCAAGAACCTTTAAAAGCGTTTTTCCCCTACACGATCACTCTATCAGTACTATACATATAATGTGCGTGCTTTTTTAAAATTTTTGGACAAAACTTAATCTGGCTTTATCGTATAAAAAAAATTTTATTGTTCTATTGATTTCCATCAAGAAATCAAAATATATTGATTCAATAAGTAGGTTCCAAAAGCAATTTGTAAAATAAGAAATCGATTACTAACGTTATATTTAATAGTTTTCTATATTGAATGGAACGAAATGAAACGTGATAAGTGACCTGGGTATATAAAATAAGTCCGGCAAAAATATTTTGCAGAAATGGAAACAATCCACCAAGAGAAATGGAGATGGATTGTCCGGCAACTTCTATATATAAAGAGATACTAAGAACAAATAGTGCTTGTGGGGAAACTTTTTATTTTATTTTTCAGATATAGATTTGGTCTGTCTTATAGAAAAAGAAGCATTTATCATAGCGGACAGCAGAACAGAACTCTGTTATATTTATTTTTCGAATTTATTTTTTCTTCCAAATTTAAATCTTATGAAATATAATTCAAAGGTTTATTTTATAAAAAAAAAAAAAAAAAAAAAAAGCAATTTCAATCAAGAGGTAATGATTTCTATATTTAAAGGAGAAAAATTCACTTTCTCTTTTAAGTATTTTATGTTTGAAAATTATTTTTTTGTTCTCATATTTCCTATTTTCATTCTTTTATAATCATTTAATTATGTTTTCATTTTCTTTAATTTTTTTTTTTTCTAATGTAGTTTATTCATGTCCAACTTAAGCAATCTGCTAAAAAGTTGGGTTCTGTTAGCTCGCTGATGTCTTTGTTAGTAAGAGGTACACTTTGATACGTGATTATTGCCGTTCGTCTTGTGATTATTTCCGTTCTTTGTGATTATTTCCTTCTTGGAAAGGAAAAAAAAAAGGAATTAAAAATTTTAATAATTTCCTCTAACATAATTTAACTGATATCCACGTATCTTTGAATAAAAAAGCAATGAAATATTTAACATAATCCAACTAAATATTTATTTAGTTGGGTTTTTTTCCGTCATTTATTTCGGAATATAGAGTTATACAGTGAACTATGAATTTTTCTCGATTCGTTATGTATTACACTCGATAAATAAGCAAAATGAATATACCTTTTTAAGAATGTATATAACTATTTTTATTTTGAATCGGTTTTTTTTTTTTTTTGTTTTTTGTTTTTTTTTTTTTTTTTTTTTGCAGCCTGAAAAGGTGAGAAACAATGTTTTAATAAAAATAAAATAAAGTAAATATTAGGAACAAACTAGCAACAATAATAAAATAATTCCTTTTTTTTTTTTTTTTTTTTTTTTTTTTTTTTTAACAATTTATCATTATTAGTTACAGCAAATTTTTGAAAATTAAATAAGTTTTCAGTATATCTTTTATTTTGATAAATACATGAACTTTAAAAAAGATAAAATTTAAAGGGCTTTCTTTTTATTTAGCTTGAAATTGCATTGCATAACTAAACATCGCATTAGCTTACATTGCATAACTAATTTATTTAAAACTGCTTTATTCTACAGTTTACAATTTTTATTAAATTTATTATTGAATATTTTATTTCGTGATGAACTAAATTCGGCTTTTTTTTTTTCAATTAAATAAGTTTTACTTACTCATTTTTCAATTTCGTTTATTAGTACAAAACTTTAACATAAAGTTCATTTTAAAGTACATTTCTCTATAATTTCCAGCTAATCAAAAATCTGCAACGTTTATTAAATATTTTTTTGTGCGACTTAAAATAATCCCAATTTATGTAATGTAAAGAAATTTCTGAAATAAATATATTTTATTTCAAGGGTATAACTTTATGTGCATATTCTTAATTCCCAGTCAACCAAATTATTCTTTGACCATTTTTCTTTTAAATTTATATTACTAATTACATCGGCAAATACTTAGACATTTTGAGTTAGAATAAACACATGAAATTACATCATCACTGTTGCGGCATTAATATTTGTTTCTTAGAGAACGTGCAGATCATTTTAATTGCATATTAAAAAGCTGAAGAAATATGATCGTCCAAAGAACTATAAATTTTAATGTTGGAAAAGAATTAAGACGGGGAAAATTGCATGAAATCATATAATAAAATCACGTGAACACTATGTATCATTTCGTAAATTATATTCATAATTAAAGTGTATGTATTCATTTTAAGTAGGAGACATTACCGATATTTGCATGAGTCTGCAAATGCTTAATCAAGTTTCTTTTGACTTCCTGTTTGCACTGCTGAATAATAAGCACATCCTTTTCAAAATGTTTTAATGCTAATGAAAACCTGTTCATCTTGGGTTACATGAATTCCACCGACAATAAAATCAAATGCTTTGTTTCTGGTCAGTTCCAAATATGTAAGATATATGGTACTTGGAACATTAGCTGGTATATCTGGTCAAAGCACTATGTGAGTTATGAGCATAGAAGCAACGAGTTTCTCCAGTTCCAACAACAAGTTGTAATCGCTGATTAGTTTGAAGTATTGGTATTTTAAAAAAGAGTTTACATAAACCAAACTTTTTAAAATACTAAAGTTAACAATCAGAAAAATGAATTTTTTTTTAATGGAAAGAAGTAGATACAAAATCAATATTATTTAATTTTTGTATACACATACACATGGGATAAACATATTTTTCTGTTAAGGGAACACTTTAAAATATCCAAAAATTCTAATTGAATACCGCAGAAGAATCAGTAAAGAATTCTTATGTACCATTGATTGAAAACGGTATACCTCTCCATATACGATACACTCAACGTATATATGAGGAGACAATTCACGTGTATTATATACACGATGCTCTATAAACCGTACTGAAGTCATGATTAAACATTATATGTTATACGATACTCTGTCGCGTGATGTGACAAACTTTTTTTTTATACTGTCACTGTAACGTTATTAAACAATTATCTAATAATGATAGGAATAAGAGAGATAATATTTTGTATACTAATTTATTGACTCACGGTACTGATCATATCGCTCATTCTGAATAGAAACAGAAGTGAGTAAGTTACCATTTTAAAAAGAGAGGTAGAGGTAAGGCTGAATATCATTGAAAGCAAGAGCTTGAAAAGCACAACTTAATGGTTGATCCAGCACCTATTTTAGAAATACGTTTTCTAGTTAATAAAGCCACCTCAAAATCTATCATTATATGAAATAAATTGCAAATTGAAATATTTTGTGTATCATTACTTTTCTGATAAGTGAACGATATATGAATGCTGTCCTGATGAAGAAATAAAATTGGTAAATCAAAAATACTTTTATCTACGAAAAGGTTATATCAAATTAGTTATTACCATATAAAAGACTTTTTAAATCACACTTTGAATACGGTTGACGTTTTTTATTCTTTTTCAAATTGAAGATCAATTCCACTTTAGATACTTTAAATAAAAATTAAATCACTTTATCGATGTCTTAATCTTATATCTCTATCTTATATTATGAAATAGAAAATGTCTGTTTTTTATACGCAAATTAAAACTGATAGACAAAGATTTTAACAGGATATAACTAACAGATTTGAATTGTGATTCAAATACTTCAAATGAAATATTTTCAATTGTTATTATTTTTATTCCAACAAATATTAGAGTTGGCGGATATTTTACCTGTAATCTCAAGCAAAAAATTCATTCTTAAATAATTCAATTCGTCAATACTAACATTAACTGAAATACTTTTCTTGAGACTATTCAACTGAATTTTTAAATCATTTCTTTTGTTCTTAGTTTGCCAAAATTACGATCAAACAACGTTAGCAAATACATTATCAATGAAATAAACACGAATTTAACACTTTATTTACTGAATTAAAATTTAATTATTTAAAACTGCTGACAATTGCATATGGGAAAATTTATCTATATAGGTGAAATATAATTGACTAATTTAGTGTGGAAAACGAGACACATAATGTGACGTCACGTCTGAGAGAACATCGTTAAGAAGATTTTTGCATATTATATTAGATGACGTCATCTATGTTGTTAGTTAATCCCTACTGAGCATAGACGGAATTAACGAATAGCATGCTACAACGAAGAAGCAAGGTATTTAAAATTCAATTTATTTCGTAGTACTCCTTCTAAAGTAATCGGAGTTTCGAATAAGTTATTGAACTTTAAAGTGTTCATACATTTTTTTTCTTAAATTTAAGCTCATAGAAATATATTCCATTAAAAAAACGAACCAATGAAATAAACGTTTTAAATTCAGTTTCGAAGAAATTTAGGAATTAAAAATAAACCAAATTAACTGAACAGATTCATTCATGATCTGTTTTTTAAAAAATGTACGAAATTATTTCATTTAGTGTGAAAAGGAAATTATTTAGAAAAAAATTAGATAACAATTTTTTAAGTTAATAATAACTAGTAAATTATGACAACTGGCGTACCGATTACGGAGTACCAATGGGGATAGACCCCTTAACCTCCTCGTCTTAATTCATTGATAGGTTTACAATTTTAGTTGGCTGATTTAGGTTAGTAAAAAAGATGCAAGATAAAGTTTCTAAAAATTAAAATATGATACTCAGAAAATTTAAAAATGCTAAAAATAAATAAAAGTAAGATAAAAAAATTAAAATTAAATGAATTTAAGTTAAGTTTCGGTACAATTAGGGATAGTAAATTATGAATAACTGCAGAAAATTATCCTTGTATCTAAACTTACAGACAAATCTATATAAAACAATGCAATTTCTTAGAGACTGTGTATCAATGTTATTCTAGTGAATAAATCATTTTCGCATAATAATACGTTAAATAAACTAATAATGTTTTTATGTATTTAACATACAAACTCAAAATGTATGCTTCTCATTCCAAAAGGAAATATCTAGTGTGAGTATAATAACATTGATTCCACCGCAATTTCAACCTTAACCGTTTAACCTAAATCAATCACACAAGTTTCGTTTCAATACAAAAATTCCGCAACAGTATGTCAAGAGGAAAGGAAACGTAAGATTCCTAATTGCATGTACTTAAAAGATTTTTTTTTTTTTTTTTATGCAGTTAGTGTATTGGAAGAAACTATTATTACCTTTTATTGTCTGACCTATACCTCTTAGATTAAGAATCAAAATTATCAATAGTATGAAATAATATATATATATATATATATATATACATTAATTACAAAGTTCAATAAAAAATGTTGAAAACTACGTATCAGATTTAAATATATATATATATATATATATATATAATATAAAGGCTACTACAGAATTTTATTAAATGAAATTATTCCTTCTATTGATTCTTAAATTATCAGTTCATGTATAATTTCGACAATTTTGCACAAAATAGTACCTTAAAAATTCTGATTTCTGCTATAAAATTTCTATAAAAAGAAAAGCAAAATATAAGTTAAATAAAAGTGAAATAAAAAATAAATGTAAATACGCTAAAATGAGTGAATTCGGATTTTTTAAAGTAGTTGTTTTTCAAAAATCTTTCGATAGCTTTTATCAATTAATAAGAATATTAGCAAAAATAGAGAACCGAAATCACTTTTTGTAGTTCCAAATTTCAGATTTTTTTTTTTTTTTTTTTATCGCCAATTTAAAAATCTGGAAAATCATACACTTAAAATGCAATTGGTTATCATTCCTTCATCTGTTCTTTAAAGTTGTACAGAACAAAACTAAAAATCAATTTCTGATCAAATACTTTTTTACTCACAGTCTTTTTTATACTTTAAACAAATATAAACATCAACTAAACAGTTCTAATTAGTTACAATAGGAAACTGAAATAATTTTTTTTAGCGATTTAATATTTACCCTATCACCGGTTTAAAAGACTGGAAGAAGCCCTGTCATTAAATTGAATGTTTAATTGATCTTTCCTCTATTCTTTAGAAAAATATCGAAACCGTGTAAAGATGTTAATTTCTGATATCTTTGGATATCTTTTAAAACACTCGTTAACATTAACTAAACAGTTTTAATCAGTTAAAATAAGAAACTGAAATAATTTATTGTACTTCAGACTTAAGGATTTTAACTTTTGATATCTTTTTGGTTTCTAAACTTTAAACCATTCGTTAACATTAACTAAACAGTTTTAATCAGTTAAAATAAGAAATTGAAAACCATTTATTGTACTTCAGACTATAATTCTTATCGCAAGCCCGAAAATTCCTACTCCCAAATTACAATTGTTAATAGCTCCTTCCTCAAGATCTTTAAAGTAATACGGAACCGAGCCGAAAGTTTAATTTCTGACCACATGCTCCTGACTCCTTGGAGCACCTGGTGTTCCTAAATTTCAAACGGCCCTAAACATTAACTAAGGAGTTTTAATCATCCTTTCGTACAATATTTCGCGAATAAAATCGAAATGATCCTTCCAAACCGCAAGCATCCGATCCGGATGATCAAAAGTCTAAAATAATCTACCGTGATCTCAGAGACGCCTCCATGATAAAAGGATTCTCCTCCCTGTTCCCTCCCAAAGCAGGGGCCTTTCATTTAACTTCGATTCCTAACTGTCTGGTTCAGCCCCAATTAAGGTATTCAGCCCTCATGAGAGAGATTGTTTCGGCTGAGGGTGCAAACGCCTCGCTTTCGAAGGGCTGTTCCACAATCAATGAATTTTCAATGAGGGAATACATTCAGGGTGATCGCTAGTTTTTTTAAGCAATAATCCGTCTAATCAGTGAGAAGAGAATCACAATGCTTTCACAAAGTGAAAACGAACGAAGGATCGGTCTCTTCTTCAATTCCATGGACCCTGTCTTTAAATTTGCATACAATTAATTTTCGTACTATCATCCTCCCTTTTTTTTTTTTTAATCAAATCCTGGAAAAAGTGATTTTTTTTTTTTTTTTTTTTCCGGGAACGGCTGGTGCATGTTTTTTATCACTTTTTCTTGTTTCAATTTGTTTTCGAGTTTGTAACTTTTATTTTTGTTTCGATTTTTGCTTTTTTAGTGTATCGACACTATTTCGTTCTACAAACCAAACTAATCAGCAAAGGAATAGTGTGTTCTGTGTTATTTGGGTTTTATTTTTTTCATTCTTTTCCTCCCTCCCCCTCACAGCAATGGTATCGGAGGAATCTTATGATAAAAACCAGACGACGCCGTGCACGTGTTTAGGGGAGGAGGACCCCCCCCCCTAAAAAAAAAAAAAAAAAAAAAAAGGAAACAGTTTTCCAGTAGAATTCGAACAATTTTAGAAAAACAGCGATGATGTTTTCTTTTGAGGTATCTTCTTTTGTAAACTTTTAACTCTTTGGAAGGATTCTCTGTTGTTAATATCCTGAAGGTGTTGGAGGTTTGACAGAAAACTATTTCTTCACATAGGAACATACTCACATTGTGTAGGGCAAACGATATTATTTTAATTACTAAGGGTCCTAATATAATTTCATTTATGATGATAATGGAGGGTGTCTTATTGTTAAAAATAACTTACTTTTACTATTTTAATTCAAATTTGTACTTTTTCATAAAAATATGAAACAGCGTTATAATAAATATTGAGTTAGATATTATTTCTGTTCAGTATTTGTTTATTTTTGTCATTTGCTGATATATTTTTGATTATGAGCAAATGAAACTATTAAATTAATTGAATTACCTAATGAATTTAATTATTTAAATAATGATACTACGTAGAAAAAGATTAATTGTGCTACTAAAAATAAATATTAAAATTATCTAATGATTCTAAAAGATACAATAAAAAAGGCTTCCAGCTCATTCTAAGATATAATTTAATCGAATATGTAATGCCAAATTTGAAATAAACGCATTTTAGTATCTATTATTATATCTTTTTTATTAAAATTCAATTAAAAACTTATGACAATTTAAGACAAAATATGAACATATTTCTAGATTCATTTAATGCTATTAAAAATATTTGTTGCTTTTTTTATATTACAAATGTACACTGTTAGAAACATTATGAATAAAAAGTTTAAGCTTATACAACTAAAACTTTATATAACTATATTTCTTTCTACATCAGAAATCTACACGTAATCTTCCAAAAAAGTATATTACTTCACGAAGACCAAAAACTTCATTAAAGAAGAATCTTTGAAAATGTCGACATTAAAATTTAAAAAAAAAATGAGCAATAGAGGAAAATTTAATAAACATAAATGTAGACAGGAAAGATAATTAAAAAAAAAAATTATTATTATCTAAAGAGTCATTTGCTGAAACAAGAAATGTACATTAACGCTGTTTTACATTCCATATGCATTTTTTAAGTAAACATTTATAATTGGTTTAATGACAAATATAAAAAAAAAAAAAATTGGGGGAAAGGAATGTAGGAAATATTTTTTTAAGACTGTAAAGCGGACAAATTACTACTGAAATCAGTTAGTATTGTCAATCAATCATATGTTTCACATATACATATATATAATTTGCAAAAAAAGTTTCCAAAAAATACTTTGATGGTGAGGGAAAAAAAAAATGTAACCAGGGAAACTGGGTGGGCTTCTTTCTTTTTCTTTTCTTTTTTTCCCCCTTTCTTTCTTACTTACTTTTTTTTTTTTTTTAAATATTCATGGTGAGAAGGGAATACTTTTTCTTAACAACTATTCGTTTCGTTAGACAGGCAGGGAAAATTCTTTATTTTTTTTAATCACTATCAGTCGTATTTTTTTCCCTTCAACCCTTGATACTAAGGAATTTTTTTTTTTTTTGTCCCAGTAAATTTTTAGGGAAAGCAGACTTCAGTCCAGATTTCAGAAGGGATAGAAAAAAATTCTACCTAGTACTAACAACCAGTTGAAGTGATAGACGTAATGAAAAAGAAAGAATTCATACTATTTCAATGCTATAAAAAAAAGTTTCATTTGATACTTTCCATCTTGTAATAGTTTTGAAATGATGTGGAATTTGCAGGTAAAGAGATTAAGTATTTGGTATGTTTCTTATGTAACAGATACAGATTACTCAAACATCTGAAGTCTAACTTTTGGCTTTAACACATTGATGAACGAAGAAATGCACCCTATATACCACGAATTACTACATATTTCCCTATCCTCTATTTTTATTGCACCGTGATTATGCATTTTATGAATTTAAATAATTTTTCGCTTTAAACAGTACAAATACATGTTTACAGCGAAAATACAAATACATATGTTTATAGCATTGTAAACATATACAATGCGTTACGAAATAAACATGAGAACCCAGATGCGAATCTTTGAGTTAATGCGGTAATCAAGAATTTGTTTTAATTACAACATAGTTATTTTTAAGATAGATCTCAAAGTGGAGAGGTAACATTAATTACTATTTATCTATGAATCAAACGTGCGTTTTTACAGTAATAAAAGGATATTGAGAAATTAATATTAATTAATAATTTATAAAAAGTTTCATTTGGTACTTTCGATCTTGTAATAGTTTTTGAAATGATGGGGAATTTACGATTAAGCACTTGCTACGTTTCCTAAGTAACAGTTACAGCTCCCTCAAACTACAGGAAATCCCTCATTCATAAGAAAAAAATATATAGATAATCTAATTTTTGCTTTAATACATTGTTGAGCAAGGAAATATATCCTTATACCATGAATTTACTACATATATCGCTACCTTTTTATTGCACCGTGATTATGCATGTCTATGAATTTAAGTTTTTTTTCACCTTAAACATATAGATACGTTACGAAATAAGCATGAAACAATAGATGCGAAACTTGTGTTTAGAGATAATCAATAGTTTGTTTACTTTACAACATAGTTATTTTTTAAGTAAGATCTCAATGTCGAAATGTAACATTAATTACTATCTATCTGTCTGTGAATCAAGTGTAAGCGTTTTTAAAGTGATAAAATAATATTGGGAAATAAATATTAATTAATAATTTTATATCTAAAAGTCTTCCACTATTGTTGAAAAATAATTGGATTTATAGTTCAATTTCACAGTGTAGTACAAAGCAAAGTTTAGAAAATATTAAAGCAGAGAGATGTCGCAAAAGCAACAGAATAAATTGATCAATACCATTCTACAAATAAATTATCATTGAATGATAATAGATTCAATTTGCTAATTGAAAAAAATCTTTATAGAGAAATTAGACTTATGCTCATGATATAAACAGACAACCAACCGTTTTGTAACACAAATGATAACAACCATAAAGTAAAAATGCGATAAAAGATGGCCGAATCTTTTTGCGTAATTTTGTGCCTGTTTCCTGTTTAGTCCGTGTTGTGAAACATTAACTTATCATGTATGAGTTTTGTGGTTGATCAACATCCTTTTATCTTGTTTACTGTCAGTTTTATGGAGATGTAATATTTATTTGACATTTATGCAGCTTAAAATCTAATGAAGTACTTTCCAAATGTGTAAATTTGAATCTTCTGAACTGAGTTAAAAAGCATAACACTATTATTCAGTCGTAATTAATTATGAATCTTTTTTCGTTATTCACATCTGAGCGCTAATTTCCATTAAAGTTCCCATTTTTACTATAAATATTTCAATTTCAACTAATACTATTCGTTACTGAGAATTATAGCAAGATATCATTATAAAATTAAACACCTCGCAAAAGTATGCCTACTTGCCTTCTGAATTTTTTTAACAAAACAACGTAGCATAAAAGCAATATGCAGAAATTTGTGTAGTTCAAAAGATAAAAGAAAGAAGATAAAATAAAAGAAACAAGCGTTATCACTGTTGAAATTTTAACGGGGGCAAGACCTTAACCCTCTTCAATAAGTTTCTCTCTCTATCTTCGCGCGCGCTTTATATATATATATAATCTTATTCTTTCTTTATATTTCAAAAAGGTTCAACATATTGTTCTAAAATCTTCAAATTGTTTGATACTGTCATATTTTAATTTGCTTGTTCTTAAAAAGAACAAACTAAGATCACTAGAAATCGATTAATCTGAATTAATTCAATTCTGCTTACAATTAAAACAATCTTTTAGCTTTTCTGATATTTTAAACACATTTATAAGAGATTTTGCACAAATCTCCGAAATTAATTTTTAAAACCACAATTTCAAAACCTGTTCACCATAACTGAATATTATTTTTATTTATTTTTTTATTTGATATATTTCAACGATACCTTTAAATATCTTTTGACTAATATCAAAAGCATTTTGAAACTGTGGTTATAAATACATAAAACTTGATCAAAAAAGTGCTGAGTATGTCGTGGTAATTGAAACAATATAACTGCTCCATGTGATCATAGTCATTCGAATGAATGTGAGAATTATGGAAATATATAAAATATGTTACAAAAGTCAATGCTGTGGGCTAGAAGGAATTCGTTAAAACTGGAAGAAGTTAACTAATTTGAGTTATCAAGAGATTTTTAAGAAGTATAGTAATTTAAGAGTAGCGTGATATAAAGCATTTTATGACCATAAATTCTTAACATTTCCATAAGTAGGTAAAAAAAAAATTTATTTTTATTATAAATTATCGTTTGATAAGCAGAATCAAATCGGCTCAAACAAATAAGATAAACGTACTAGTTGTACTAGATATAAAGGGAATGCTTTATCAGTAGTACGAGAAATGTCAAGAAATGGCCTTGGATGTCAAGAATTGTCTGCTGGCGAAATAGTCTTGAACTACAGGCTAAAGTTCGTTAATTGATGAGATCTCACGACCTGGAGTTCTACGAGCTGTCCTACAAAGCAAAAGAGAAATTTTTTTGGGGGGTCTAGTTGCTAATTAAGGTGGATGGATTTTCTGGCATACTTAACTACGTAAACCCTGAAGAAATTCGATATTCCATTAATTGTCCCTGTAATCTTTTCCCCAAATTCTCTTCTAAAATCAATCTTCCAAACAATGCGCGGAATTTATTGAAATGGGCTGATCTCACTGCATGACTTAATTTCAAAGACATCTGAGACATTCATGTGATATGCATTAAAGACTATCGGAGAGAGTTGTTTATAAGGAGCAACAATTGATACTCTTGTTTTGCAATTGACACTCTTCGGACTGATCTATTTAAAAAAAAAAAAAAAAAAAGGAAATAATGGAGAATTAACTATCAGAATTTGTAATGTTGAGTAATGTTCATTTAATCTGCAAAATACTTTTGCTGCTTTAAAGAAAATTTATTTTAATCAGCATTATGGATAAATGAAGTTTTTAAAGTGATTTTTGATTGCTGAAAGGCAGTGCATTTTGTTTTAAATAACAACCCGGTTACTATTGATTATAAAGGGTTTCTTGTTAAAGCAATCAATTTTAAGAATCTGAAAATTCTGTAGAACTAAAATTTTGATAGTGTACCTCAGACGTCGAACCAATATCAGGGATCATTTGCAGCTACTGAATCAAGAAGTGTATTTGCGTCGAAATTATTTTCTAACATTAAATTAACTAAATTACGGATTTCGCATTCATCGAAATTCTTTGACATAATTTATTTAGCATTTCGGATTGTGGAGAAATAATTGATGCTATGGAAAAGAAATTTGATTCAATTAGTGATGATTGTCGGTTGAATGTAGACTTGCTCAAAGAACATTTCAATAACAATAGAATCGGAAATATCACTTGGCTTTTATGCCATTCATAGAAAACGTATCTTTTAAGGAATCCAAATGCAATTATGTATTTTGCTGGTTAAATGTTTATTCTGTTAAAAAGGTCTTTCTCTTGATGAAAGCATTATAGCTTTTATGGAAAAGTCACCTGATTAAGCAGATATATTTGCTTATGTTTATTCTAACGTTTAATACCATCAAGAATTTGCATTTTACAAAGAATTATATGAAAGGAAGTGGAAATAAAAGCTTTTTTAAGAAAATATATGTGCATTAATGGCTATATTTGCAAATCGAAGACTATATTTGCGTTAATAATTAATGTCTTTTTATTAAAATTAGACATTTATGCTTAAGATTTAAGATTTGACACATATTTAATATTAACGATAAACTTCTATAAAGCGATAAGCTTATTAACCGTAACAATTAAAGCTATAAAGAGAAATATTTATTATAAATTGGTCTCATTAAATGTATTCACGATAAAAGTTATTGTTGAAAATGAAAGGAAATACTTAAGAATAAAAAATAATGGTTATTATTTCAATAAAGATAAACTAATAGCAACACTCCTAAAGTAATAATTTGAATATTTTTTAAAAGTTCTAAAATAGTTCATTGATTTATAAATATTAACGACTTTTGTTAAGTTATTAATTTTAAGCATGTTATTAGAGATAATTAAAAATTTTTAAGAGGATATAGTTTTATTTTGCTTTACGACTCGTTTTTCAATCAAAATTGCAAATAATATTCAAAAAGTGAGCATGAATATCTTTCAAGGTTAAAAGTATCTATAAGAATAAATTTTCTACGAAAATATAAACGCAATATCAACTAGATTCAAAATAAAACTTTGATAAATGGGAAAAATTATGAAATGCCTTTTTTATTTAAATTAAATTTAAAATAATAAATCTAAACGAAAATTAAATACAAGATTTGCCAAGCCAAACAATAAGCAACTTTACTGAAAATTTAAAGTGATAAAAAGAATGAGTAAAGTAAAAAATAAAAATACTCAACTAGAGTGGAAATAAAAAGAAACTGTAGAGAAAGGGTTCGACAACACTTTTATTTGATCACCAGATATTTGAAATTGGATTTAACCGAAAAGCAACCACCCAAGAAAGAAAAATATAAAGAAAAAAAAAAAAGGTAAATTCATCATCCATCTTATGTTAACAAAAATGTTTCGATCAACTTTACGCATCTTATCAGCATTTTTCATAAGTGTGAGTTGTCAATATTGCGAAAAATGCCTTAAGTATCGTTAGCTTTCTTCCACTTATGATGGATTTTTGTATATTTATTTATGTTTTTATTTTTATAAGAAGGATGAAAATGTATTGCTCGATTTGTCATCATTGAGAGTTAAACAGATATTTTTTAGCTTCACGATTCTATTTTCAAAGAATGAACCTTTTTAAAGATTTTATATCGAACACTTTATAGTTTTGGGATAATAACTTAAGTGTTTCCAATTCATCATTGTTACTTGTACAAAATTTTGATAAAAATGTTGTATAAAGCATTGTGCCACGTTCAGATGAAAAATGGTTTGTGAATCAAAAACGGATAGTAAAATACTTCGAGAATAATGCTATTTTGGGACAAATATTCTGAAATAAACAATTATTTACAATAAAACTTGAATAGTTTTGAAAATCTTTCGATTTTAAATTTAAATCAAAATTTTTATTGCTCGATATTTCATAAGCGTATTTTAATTATTTAAATTTTGCAGGAATTCTAAAACATAGATTTCTTAGATAAGAATAGAAATTAATTTCAGGTATTCTTTGAATATTTTTCAATTAGTAATAAACAGTTTATCAGTTCTTTCTTCGCTTGTTATTGAATATTCATATATAGACAGCAATAATTCAAATTATTGTATTACAAATAATTTACAAATAGAAATCACTCAAAATAATGTAGTGTACTTAATAAAACATGTGTGTTTAAAATAGTTAAATATCGAACATAGTTAAACATTTTAAAATGTAACTGGATATTTAATAAAGTATATAAAGCTTTATCTAGAGTTTTATTTCTACTATGTTGTTTTACACTGACATTAATTTTCAGTTGAGGTCGTTTTTCACTACAACGCTTGATATGTAGCATATTCAGCATTACCCAAAATGCATCACGTGGGCCTGCTATACTGTACCTATAGTTTACTCCAATTCAGGACGAACACCCCACCCCAATGTGGCAGCATTTAGAGGTTTCGCACCCTTTTCCTCTAGCCCATCGGAAGGACTTTCCCTATGGATCTATATTGCTTTTATTTCCGGTTGAGATACTTTTGATTCTTGATTGTCTAACGGGTTTCGAACTAAGTACATTTACTTCAAATGTCCATTGCGTTGAATAAAAGGCCAACACCAAATCTCTCCAGTTCCACATAGAATAAATAATGTGTACTTAATAAAACCTCAAATGTCTAATTCTTAATAAAACCTTAAGTATCTCAAGAAACTAATTCAACGCCAAATATAAATAACTGTTTTAAAAAAATAACATACAGCTATCTAGATCTCTAAACATAATTAGAATTAAATTTACATAAATCTTTCAATGTATCTGTTTTAGTAAGTGATACCATCTTATATGTTGATTGTCACTCCCTAAAAACATATGCATCACTTTATAATTCCTTCGGAAGCCCGTCTCACGGTAGAGGGGAGAATTGAAATTGAAAATATACAGTTTGAACAAATGAATCGGCAAGTGAGTGTCTACTTGAGAATATTTGCATAATACACCCCGGTTCCACAGACTGCTTCTTAATACGTCATTTTTACTACTTTCCATTTGTAATGCAGTCCTTCCCGTGTTTCTCTTTCATTAGTCAGAATTAATGGGAAAAAGTGAAAATAACACAGTATCGAAAACAATGAAGAGTGGAACGGAGGCGACAAGTAAGCTCTGACACACCGTTGGAGACAACTAATTTATATGAGTAGCACAATGGAACGCAGATGTCGAAGGCAGTCAACAAATCAGCCATAAATGAGGGGAAATGTCGAAGCATGAAAGCTTTATTCCTAGCTTATTGTTGCTTTCAAAGCAACTTTAATTTATACTCTTAATAACGAATAACTAGTGATGCAGTGGTGCAATCCGGAGGTCTTTTTTTTTTTTTCTTCAGGTATATTAGTGTTATTGAATTGTGGAAAAAAACAATTTATCTGTGTGGTGTAAAATAAACGGGCATTTTATAATGAGGAGTCATTGAGAAGATAATTAAATGTTACTACATGTAACAATGAAGAGATTAAAATATCGCTTTTCTGCTTCATTAAAACGATATAATTTCAATATCGCTGAAATATGTATTCTCTTAATGTGTTTTACTAAACAAGAGGCGTTAAGATTAAACATAAAATATATTTTTTTAACAAAATTTATTACTAATAAATTAAAAGTATTTAATTCTGGAATGCTTTATTGATAAATGATTTCAATATTGGTGAAATATGTATTCTGTTAATGTGTTTTTATTAAACAAGGGGCGTTAGATTGAACATAAATATTTTTATTAAAATTTGTTTCTAATAAATAAAAAAT
This sequence comes from Caerostris extrusa, assembly GCA_021605095.1. NCBI lineage: Eukaryota > Metazoa > Arthropoda > Arachnida > Araneae > Araneidae > Caerostris > Caerostris extrusa. Next base: position 4,147 of record BPLR01010481.1, on the reverse strand, counting down.
CTTTAGTTCTGGAGTATTTTATTATTAAAAAGACAAATAATCATTCATTTCTTCCTAAAATATACACTTTTAGGAGTATATTTTTCATAATCTTAGAAGGAAAGATTATGAAAATATACTATAAAAGAAGATATTTAAAACAATTACAAAACTGGTCATAATAAATTTGCCGCAAGCATCGTGATTATAGCCACCTTTTTGAATAGAATTACTGTAACAACAAATAGATAAATAGCAAATTATACCATAAATTAAATCATTCAGAAAATTTGAAATCTTTTATGCTGTAAATACTTAATCTAGATACTTGATAATTTATTATTTCAAATACAGGGTATTTTTACAATAAACTGGAAAGCAAATATAAAATTAATACTAAAAAATTTTCTTTTTCTATTTGTAACTTAGCTTTGCCAGTCAGGTGGAAGTTGTAGATTGCAATAAATGACTATTTGTTAAAGATTAAAATATGTATGAAATAATATTTAAGTTAGAAATTGAGAACAGTGGTAAAATAATTTTTTATTGTTTAGTATATAATCTATTCCAATGCCGGTATTCGATTGAAAATAAAATAATGATAATAAAAAATACATTCGAAGCACTGTTCTAGCACTTTAAATGTATTATCATTTAAATATTATCATAATTTAATCATTATTTTACTAAGACAGGCTTGCAAACTTCGGAAATATTTAAGCGTTTCAGTTTTCTTAATTAACTTCAATTACATTCGATTTATTCGTTAAGGAAAATGCTTTTCCATGTGCTTCAATAAATTGTGAAACATCTTTTAAAATCAAAATTTAAAGTTCCATTGTCTCCGTATTATAGGCTAATGACAACTGCGACGTTTTCCTGAAGCAGGTAAATCGTATTTTTTCTTATTAATCTTTGAATATTTAATTAAAATTTTAAAAATTAAAGGATCTATAACTAATGCAGTGCTTTCACATGAGTGCTCTTGGGATGTTGAAATCCTCTACATTTATTTTGACTAATTATATGTAACGGTTATTATACGTACTAAAATTTTTCGATTATATTATGATTATTTTTAACGGTAAAAACTGATGTAATAATCATTTGTTATGTTTTATATATTTTTAATTTTTTATATATTTTATTTGTAAAAATCTGTTAATTCGGAAGATGTTCTGATTTATCTATTCAGAAAATTTTTGATATTTAGTAAAGCGATTTTTTGAATTATTTTTAATTAGATTTTCAGATGGTAAATAAATAGCTTTTTCAAACTTTTATGTAATATTCATACTGGTTTTTTATGAGGATTTAAACATTAAATTTGTGGAAGTGTTTTGTTTTGAGTCCCGATATTTTACAAACTTGATGCACATTTGACAAACATTTTTAAGACTTGGAAGATATATTTTATTATATTATATATGCATTGACAAAATGATAATCATTTATTTGATAATTTTTATGACCATTATAGATAATAAACGACTTTATTTCAAAGATATAAATAATTTATAGTAGATGCCTTACCTGCAAAATTATTTAGAACTTATCGAAATGAGTAACAATTCAATATTGTTTTTAGAATTATCAGATATTAGTCCATTTTCATACAGTGTGTTTAGTTTAAATTATTGTAATTCCGAAGGATATTGTAAGTTTTGGAATCTATGACACGCCCTGAACGATGAGGTCGATTTATGTGAACGTTTGCGTCCGCTAACAATCATTCTGTTTTTTAGGAGTGACATTAGTAGGCGATTACTATCAGAGAACTTGCTTGACATTTCGATGGGTCAGCGAGGAAGATGACAAATATTACGCCACTGAACCAGTCGCCGGAAGACACCGTTGGAGATGAATACGGGGGCATGACGGAAAATAAACTTTATGAGCGGCGAACTCGACAGCACTACTGAACATGGCTATAAAGTACTTTGCGAGGGGTGAACTAGGTTGCTCGGATAGCCCCCAGTAGCATCCGTCGGAGGACATACTTTATGAAGCAGATCAGCTTTCAAGATAGGCACACTGTATGCGGAGGCTCCGCAATACAAGAAGTATTCGCATGTTTTCCGTAAAAAATGGCTGACAGCTCCACTATATTATGGAAGTTTCCATTATAAAAATGGATGACAAAAGTCCCCTTTATAATTTAGACTTCGTAGATCATCCCTAATTGAAAGATGGCGTTTGCTCAAATATTAGACCATGTTGCTTAGCATTTCGTAGCGGGTGTTTTATAGGTAGTATCTTTCAAAGAAGATTATGTGCGAATACCGAATTTTATCCTCCTATTTGAGAATGCTGAGCGGCCCCGTTGCTGGAGATTTACAGGTAGTTATCAACCTTTTGAGTTCACGGCACACTTTCTTATAGTGGAACAAGTTTGCGGCATTATAAAAGGAATTACATCACGTTGCTTATTAAAGCTTAGAGGTGTGTGGAAGATGATAAGATATTTTCACAGGCGAATTTGCAAAAGTGGCAGATACATATTGCAATATTGGCTGGTATTCATATTAGTATGTAATTATCAATATTAATTCTCGAAATAGTAAAATGGTTTTTTTTTTTTTTTTTTTCAGTGGATCAATTTATAGTATGAGGATTTTAAAGTTTTCTCAACGTTATGGTAATAATTTAAAGATTTTATACCTCCTATTATTGAAAATATTGTTCCTATTTTTAAAATAATCAACGTTTGGTTAAAAGTTGAAGGGTTTACAAATGGATAGATTTCAAACGAATTTCTTTAAAAAATGTATAGTATTTTTCAAATACAAAAATAATTGAGATGGAGTTTAGTAAAATATGGACGACTTACTATCCAATGCTTTATCAAACATACATATTGACAGAAATTTCAAAATTTCTGAAATTTTTGAGGAATCTTTCATAAAATAAATATCCAATTTTAAAAAAATGCTAATCCATAAAAATAATAAATAATGATTTATATATAATTGAAAATTTATTTACTGACTTAAATTTGATGCTTATGTAGAAACAAGTATTAATAAAAAGCGAATGGATTATTTAGTGCAACTTGATAAAATTTGCTTTATTATCAAATTTCTTTTATTTCCATTACAAATGTTCATTAGTCCCATCAACCTCATTTGTAAGCAAACGTATAGAATACCTCAAAGAGAAAAAAAAAAAGGAATCGCACAAAAAGAAATGGTACTTGGATTTAATTCAAGTCTGTTTTAAATAAGGGCGTAGATGTATAGACGCACTAAAGGGATGAGATAGTCCCTGTAGACATGCACGTAATGCTAAGAGGAAGATAAGGACTGAAGACCCCACAAGTAGAAGATAGAGACTGAAGCACGAAAATGATCTTTTGGATTTGCTCCAAGTCGGAACGTTTGTATGCCAGTAGTGCTAAGTATCTAAAGGAACTTAGACACCACAAAAATAAAATTGCGTACATTAAGCCTACGCTTTTTAGTTTTAATAGACGTTTGAAAAGGGCGGCATTGTCATGAAAAATGTAATTTCGATAAAATATATTTATTGTATAAATACTTTGCTACTAATTATATTTATTACTAATTAATTAAAAATATATATATCATTATTTTCTTTCTTTTTTGCTCAAAATTAACATTAGAAAGAAAAAAATTTGTAATGTAACAAAAGGCAAATTAAAAATTCAGGTAAAAGCTTTAATGAAAAGTCATTTTAAAAATATAAAGGTTTTAAAAGGCAGGTGCCTACCCCTAGGTTTTGTCTTAGGGTAACCGTTTGAAATTCAATAGCTCATATTAAACTATAAGTAATAGAAATTTATCTAAAGTCAAAATTCAATGTATTATTTTATTGATACCTTTTAAATTGTACTCATTTTGGTCTAAATACATAAAAATAAAAAATTTAAACTAAAAGTAAGAATTAAAAATTAAATTTAAAAAGAAATCTTTTTTCTCTTTTCCAACTCATGGATTACATAATTTATTTCAGCTTCACTATTTCTGTGAATATATAATAATTAAACCAGTGAAAAAACGCCGACTCAATCAACAAATTCATGGGCGATATTTAAATTGGCACTGATAAAAACTCTGATTCATTGTTATACTAAATATTTAACAAAAAACAATTTCTCTAAATGAAGTGGAAATGGCCATAAGTTTGAACACCCTTTTCACTTTATGGA